>JAKSYS010000530.1:0-43682 GCA_022925895.1 Fragilaria crotonensis | reverse complement strand
AAAGAAATGTTTTGGAATCAGTGCTCGTCTGAAATCAAATTCATCTGAATTGAAACCTACGCTGCACTGGACTGCGATGCCATCGTTGTACTGTGCTACTGTGAGGTCATCCATCGAAATGTGAAACATGATACGCTGTACTGTCCGGTCTCTAATTAATTTCGTACGAACTACCCGAAATGTCAAGTGCCACTTGACACGTTCGACGAGTTTGTCGTTCATACGATCGAGTGCCGAATTTTACTGTAGCTTATAATTTCTCAGAACGTACTTTGTGTGAAACCTTCCTACAGTAATTTTCCTACGGTACTACGTACTATTTTCTACGATTAGAGTATCATCTCCGGTGATAGTCTCAAGTGGTTATTTTGCCCAATCTATAGGCTAACCCCCTCACGCTTCCTTCCAGGCAAGCCAATTCCTCTCTAAAGGAATTCGTTGTTTCCTTTCCAAGGACACTTAGGTTGATCCTTTCCAAGGATCTGTTTCCCGATTGCTCCGCAATCGTCTACGCTGCAGCTCTAAGTCAACTCCCGTTGATCTTCTCTACGGTTTCCAACCTACAAGCAAGTCTCTCCGAGCGCCTAAGTTACCAACTAGGCTACCTATTTTATCTAAAAGCACGCCGTGCTTTGCTTTCTAAGACCTTCCAAGCTCGCTCTTCGTTCCATCTCCGAGATGGCGTCTCCGACACCAACTTCTGACCCCGTCACCGCGTCCCCGACGCCACCTGTCTCCGACCCTATCGTCGCCTCTGATAGGCCCGATAAGCCCATTATGGGCAACATTGTCTCCTTTCCAGGGACGATTGGTCCGCTTGGACTGGCGGTAAGCCAGCTCCTGGTTGGGTCGGCCTCGATCCGAGCGCCGACGACATCACGTCACCAAATCAACTCCGCCCTGTCCATGCCTCCGCCTCACAAAGGGGTACAACCGTCGTACCGGCATGACGACCTATTTACCCAAGCGAGCAGTCTCGTAGACTTCCAGAACGCCGTTTGGGACCATCTCGTTGTGGGATGGATACCATCGCTTATCTCCCCGATCCCGAAAGCCTCCGTGATGACGAACGTCGTCAGGAGCCACTCTCGCTACACCGTCGCGACAGCAAAGACTCTCAGCTCCCAGCAGATTCTTCGTTACGACAAGTACGACAAGTCGAACGACCTCGCCACCAAGTTCCTTCTCTCGTCTCGATCCCGCTCTCATGAGCAAGATCAAAGAGAAATGGACGACGACGACTCGTTTCACGTCGTCTGGCTCCAGCTCATCAAGACGATCCAGTCGACGTCGATCGCGCTTTGAAGACCTGAAGGCCGCGATCAAGGCTCGCCACCCGTCCCAGTACGCCGGCGAAAACCTCAAGCCCTCGCCGCTGATTATCGCAAGGACGCACGTGAGCTCACGACGGCAGGTCAGTACGACCACAACCTCACGCTCACGATGCTCAAGACTTTCTTTGGCCGGAGGAGCCGGAACGGACTTCCGCTTTCCTCTCCGTTCGACGGCAGCGACTTGATCAGGCGCTCCTCGACATCGGATACAAGGAAAAGTCAGGCGCCCATGCTCACATGGTCGCCGAGAAATTGACGTTCCAAGATATTTGTCGCCAAGCTGAAGACGCGTACCGTACGCAATTTGACAGAAAGGAATGGCCTCCAGCGAGTCATGCACCTGATGTCCGAGCTCCGTCTGCGACGTTTGGCAATGTCGCAACTGCCCCCACTGGTCTCTCTCGAGCTGAGGTACTTACGTTGATTCAGTCCCAGGCATCCGGGACCGAAACTCCAGCGAAAAAGGGCAATTGCCACAAGTGTGGAAAACCCGGTCATTGGGCGAACAAGTGTCCGGAGCTCAATCGTAAGTCCGGATCGTCCTCCCCTTCTGGGTCCCGCCAGGATCGCACCAACAAACATAAATCCTGGCGCACAATTCCACCTCTTCCCGGAACTAGCAATTCCAAGAAAGTGAAGGATAAAACCTTCAACTGGTGCGAGAAGTGTCGTCGTTGGACTGTCACGCACACGACCGCCACTCACACCGGTGGAGAACGTCGTCCTCCCGCTCCGACACCGTCGCCAAGAGCAAATCTCAGCATGTTGGCGCCGGATCCCTCCGTTTGGATGCTTGACTTTCCAGTCAAGCCAAACATCGCGTCTCCTCCTCGTTCGCTTCTAAACCTCATCCGAGGTGCGAACCCATGGCTACTTCTTGTCCTTTCTTTTGCCATTTGCGCAATGGTCCCTATTTTGGTTAACCTTGCTATCTATTTGGCATCCGCGATCCCATGGTCCACCATTTTGGCTTGGGTCGCGAACAATCTTCATCAAGTTGTTCTTCGTCACCCAACGCTCGCGTTCGCTCCTACCGTTTGGGTTATCCTTCTCTTTCTCTCGGTCTTCCCGTCAACGCTCCTGAAGCAACCTCCCGTTGCCTCGATGGCTCCCTCCTCGCCTCCGCTCACTCGCATTCAACGTCGTCGCTTCTCGCGACTCCTCAAGAAGTCGTTCGCTCCGCCACGCTTCAATTCGGGTATTCGCGCTAACAAGCTGCATCGTTCCTATCCTCTTCGTCTCCGACAACGAGGATACGTCGCATCGCGACCTCCCACGCTCGCTCAACGCGACGACTTCCTTCATTTCGCGACTCTCAAAGAACGCGCACTCCGTCTCCAACGTCGAGCCGACAAGCTTCGCAATTCTCGTCGCCCTGCTCCGTTGCCGCCTACCACAGGCCAAAAGGGAGAGGGATACAAAAACAAGCGTTCGTGTCCTTCCTGGTGCTCCAAACGCCCCCGTCCGTCGCCACGAACCGCGACGTATTGCCCTGTGGCACCCGCCAACTCGCCCGACCCGTTCGCGCTTGCTCCGCTGACGTTTCACCAACGTGCTGCCGCCAACAAGATCCTCTCTCATGTTCACCTTGCGTGTCATTCCACGCCGCTTCGCATGGCTCTTCAGGCTCCCGCTCGAATGCGAGAAGCCCTCGGACCCAAAGCAAACACGAGCCCCATCATTTGGGACTCGGGCGCAAGCATTTCGATCACTCCCGACCTCTCCGATTTTGAGGGACCCGTCACGTCGCCCGGCACGATAACGCAACTCAAGGGTATCGCGAAGGGGCTCCAGATCAAAGGCCAAGGCGAAGTCACTTGGGCTGTCCATGATCAACTCGGAAATCTGCGTCTTCTCAAGGTCCCCGCCTTCCATGTTCCCAACATTAAAGTCCGACTCCTCTCAACGTCCAGTCTCCTCCAGACTTACCCCGACGAAACGATCATCATCGAACCGAATCGTCTCACACTCAGCGGCGTTCCAAACGACGCCAATCGAGGACCCGTCACTGCAAACGTCAACCCGCAGAACAATCTCCCAACGTCGGAAGCGTACAACGCAACCGATCCATTCAAGGCCGCTGACGCTCTCGTTTCGATCGTGAACACCGTCCACGAAAGGAACCTCAACCTTAACGAAGCAGAGAAAGAATTGCTTCGTTGGCATTATCGCTTGGGGCATGTCGGCTTCAAAAAGGTTCAATTTATCCTGCGTTCCGGTGTCGTCAGCAAAACGGAAGAAAGTCGCCGATTGCAAACTGCTGCGTGTCGACTTACCTCGTTCCCAAAATGTGCTGCCTGCCAATATGGCAAACAACACAGACGTCCGATTCCTGGCACGACGCCTTCTTCAATCGTCAAGGATAGAGCGCACGCTCTCTCAAAACGGACAATCTTCTGCCGGGTCAACGCATCTCCGTCGACCACTTTATTTGCAGCACTCGCGGACGTCTGCTCACCTCCGCCGGGAAAACGAAACTCGACGACATGTATACCGGCGGCTGCATCTTCGTCGACCACGCCTCCGGCTACATTTTTGTCGAGCACCAAGTCAGCTTGAACTCGCACGAGACTCTCAAAGCGAAAGAGAGCTTCGAGCGAATGTGTCGCAACACAGGAGTCACACCGCAAGAGTATCTCGCTGACAACTCGAAAACGTTTACGTCCTCCGAGTTCTCTCGCAACCTTTCCGACTTCCAGCAAGTCATTCGATTCGCTGGCGTCGGCGCTCACCATCACAACGGGATCGCCGAACGCAACATCCGAACCATCATGGCGATTGCACGAACCATGATGTTGCATTCGGCCATTCATTGGCCGGACGTCGCCGATCCCACACTTTGGCCCCTCGCCGTCAAGCATGCTGTGTTCCTAGTGAACCACATGCCTGACCCACGAACTGGCTTGTCCCCGCACGACGTCTTCACAAAGACTCGTTGGGAACAGAAGAAATTGATGGACGTCCACGTTTGGGGATGTCCAGTCTACGTTCTTGACAAAATGATTTCGGACGGCAAGAAATTGCCACGTTGGACTCCTCGCTCAACTCGCACCGTCAACCTCGGATTCTCCGACAAACACGCCAGCTCGGTCCCTCTCGTTCTCAATCCGCAGACAGGCTATATCACTCCGCAGTTTCACATCGTCTTCGACGATTGGTTCGCCACGGTTCCCGCTTCTGCCGACGACCTTCCGAACTTCAACGACGACAGCTGGGAAACGAATGTTCCAGGACTCTACGTTTCAGTACGTCCTCGACGACGAAGATGAAGAAAGGTTGATTGTTGAGTCAACTGACTACGAGCAAGCAAACGAGCTCCTCTCCCAGATGCAACGCGTCGCAACTGCTATTGACAACGCAACTCCTCCTCAGGTTCTTCCAGTTGCACCTCCTCCGCTTTCAACTCCGTTGCAGCCTCCAAGGGAGCAAATCGCAACGCCACCACCAGTCGTTGTGCCTCCTCCCCCTGCCACTCCGTTGCTGACTCCAAGGGAGGCGACTCCGCAACCGCCTACGCCGATTGCGCCACAACTCCCGACTCCAACTCCGGTCAAACTCTTCCCATCGTCGCCGACTCCAATTCGTCCTACAAACGAAAACGACAAGAAAGTGGGCGAGCAACCAGTCGCTCCAAAGGCAACAAAAGCAAAGAGCACACCTGTTAAACACGAACCTCGTCGCTCCACTCGCAATCGTTCTGCACCTGTCCGCCTCGGATACGACGGACAACAAGGACACGGTTACATGGCCGAATTCGATGGAACTTCCCTCGAATGGCTGTACAACGAAGTCGCCGAGTGTCTCTCGCCACCTCCCTCATCGTATAAGGCGAGTGTCAGCGATCCTGACACTCTGAGCTTCGCCGAAGCAATGGCGGATCGCGACAACATCGACAAATGGCTTAAGGCTGCAAACGACGAAATTCAAAGTTTGCAGAAAAACGGTACATGGATCGAAGTGCCGATCACGGAAGCCAAGACTCGAATTTTGCCCGGTACTTGGGTGTTTCGTCGCAAACGTACTCCCGATGGTACTATCAGTAAGTACAAGGCACGCTACTGTGTAGAGGCGATCTCAAGAAAACGTTCAGGAGACTTTTGCCCCAGTCGTGGCTTGGTACTGTACGGTTGTTCCTAGTTCTCTCACTTACTTTGAACTGGAAAACTTGCACATTGACTTCAGCAGCGCGTTCGTTCAGGCCCTTTCGGATCCAGTCTGGATCCATTTGCCACGTGGATTCCACTCTCCGGAGGCACGCCACGTGCCTTCGACTCCTGAAAAGCCTTTATGGCTTGAGTGTGGCGCCACGACTTTGGTACCAACACTTGTCGGAGGCTTTGCGCGAGGAAGGCTTTAAAGCCTGCGCTAACGACCCGTGTCTGCTCTACAAAGATACAATAATGGTGGTCCTATGTTGGATGATTTGGGTATCGCCTATCGCGACCAGAACGACCTTGACAAGCTCTTCGCCAACCTGGAAGCGAAGGGTTTAACTTTTACTCGCGAGGAACGCGTTTACTGACTTCCTCGGCATCAATTTTACTCGCGACGCTACGAATGGCACGCTCACGTTGACCCAGAAAGGACTCATCCAGAAAATCAAGGAAGCGACTGGCATGTCCGACAGCAATTACAATTGGACGCCAGCCGCTCAGGCCGCCCTTGGAATCGACCCCGATGGACCTCCCATGACGGAAACGTGGAGCTACCGTTCAATCGTCGGCATGCTCCTCTATTTGTCCACAAACACTCGTCCCGACATCGCGTTCGCCGTCAGCCAGGTCGCCAGGTTCTGCCACAGCCCGAAACGAAGCCACGCGTCCGCCGTTAAAACTCTCGTTCGCTACTTGCATCGCACGAGCGACATGGGCATGATCGTCAAGCCCACCGGCACGCTGGATCTCGACTGTTATGTCGACGCCGACTTCGCCGGTCTCCATGGCCGTGATCCCGATCGTTCTCCGACCTCCGCGAAGTCTCGAACTGGATACATCATCACGCTCGGCGGATGTCCCATTTTGTGGAAATCTCACCTCCAAAGTGAGATCTCCTTGTCCACGCTCGAAGCCGAATACTCCGCTCTCAGCTCCGCGATGCGTACGCTCTTGCCTCTCCGTTCCATGCTCCAGGAAGTCGCCTCCGGCATCAAACTTCCTCGCACGTTCACGTCGACGATCAAGTGCCAAGTCTTCGAAGACAATAACGGCGCGCTTCTTCTCGCCGTAAACCAACGCATTACCAACCGCACGAAGTACTTCCAGGTGAAGTGGCACTTCTTCTGGCAGCACGTGCGTGATGGGACGGTTGCCATTGTGAAGGTCGACACTCAGGAGCAGTGGGCAGATTTTCTTACGAAAGGACTAAATCGTGAGAGTTTCGAACGCGTCCGCAAACTGGTCCAAGGATGGTAACGGCCACCCAAACCCTTGTGTCTCTTGTTCAAACTGTAACCCTCGTTTGACTCATATATATTTTAACTGACGTTTTGTGTTTTGTTTCAGCATTTATGGATGAAAAGGTGAAACCTACGCTGCACTGGACTGCGATGCCATCGTTGTACTGTGCTACTGTGAGGTCATCCATCGAAATGTGAAACATGATACGCTGTACTGTCCGGTCTCTAATTAATTTCGTACGAACTACCCGAAATGTCAAGTGCCACTTGACACGTTCGACGAGTTTGTCGTTCATACGATCGAGTGCCGAATTTTACTGTAGCTTATAATTTCTCAGAACGTACTTTGTGTGAACCCTTCCTACAGTAATTTTCCTACGGTACTACGTACTATTTTCTACGATTAGAGTATCATCTCCGGTGATAGTCTCAAGTATCTGTGTAGAGTGTACTCAAGTATAGAGAGATGATGAGTACAAGTATAAACATAGTAGTGAGACAGGGTTTAGTAAAACAGTAGTGAGACGAATTCTGCCAGAGCCTGAAAAAGCATAACCATACACTAATACTTTCATTTCTGTCGCGTTAGTACTGATTCTTCTCTTGATTTGGGAAGGGGGGTTGCGTAGGTGCATTTTGAAAAGTCGGCGCGGCTCAGAACTTACAGCACACTGAAGTGCACTGAATTCATACTCCAGCATGGACCGGAGTTTTTCATAAATTGGTGCACGCTTCATCATGTCCGCGAAGCGGAAAGCAACCGCACAATCAGGAAAGTCTGCACTGAAGAAGCAAGCAGGAAGACCTACAAAGAAACATTGCATAGATGATGCAGTAAGAATGGTAAGTGCTTCGTTTGAGAAATGTGGGCTCAATGTACGCCATTTTTTGGTGGGTGATTGTATAAACGTATTTCAAAGTTCGTGTAGAATTAATTTTTTTCTACGGTCAATTTGTACTGGGAATTCTTTGCAGGTTATCGATAAAGATCTGCTTTACGATGAAGCAATCTGGGCTTGTCGTTTGTTTGACACCGTCACTAGACAAACTCTCAGGTACCATGTGAGGAAGGAACTGGAGCGGAGGATGATGCAGAAACAAGAGGAGAATGGAAAAGTGGGAATGTATGTTGCAATTGGCAAAAGAGATGAAGAGGAGGCGGACACTTGCAACGGTGGGACAGATGCGACAGAGGAACAAGTATCCCCATTGACCACGCCAACAACAAATTCGTCAACAGAAGGATCAAGGAGCCTCAACTTCAGCAAGTGGAAGGAGCAAAATCAGGAAAACCCTAAACAGGCAAATCAGGAGAGAATCGATGCAAAGCAGCGTCATCAGAATTTTATAAACGCTACAGTGCCGCATTCAAGGAAGCAACAAGGTTGATCTCCTCAGGTTGTCACGATGGAACTGCCGAGTTGATCAACAAGTTGAATTTGAAATACTATCTGATTGCGAATGGGAAAAGGAAGCTTGCAAAGAGCACTGTCTATTGCGCCATAGCAAAGGGAATTGCAGGTAAGAGTCCTCTGAAAAAGGGTCCGCCTCCAACAGTCCCGTCGTTTTTGGTTGAGACGGCGGCTGTTCATGCAGAAGTGTGTCAGGCGGGTAAAGGTGGAGAGCTGAAGAGTGTAGACATCAAACGTACGATAGGAGCCGCCATCTTGGGAACGCATATGGAGAACGCCTTCAAGGTGGAAACGGTTTGGAGGAAGATGAAGCGGGAATATCCAGAGAAGCTTCAACCTGTTAAATTAATGAGCGTCGATGATTCTCGAGCGCAGTGGACAACCTTCACCAATCTGCAGCAATGGTTCAATGATGTCAAGACCGACATCATCAATACTGGGCTTGTACTGGACCAAGAGGTAAGAGATCCGGCAAGTGGAATGCTTATATCAGAGCTGGATTTCCGTTCTGATGAGGTTCGACGTCGATTCGTGAACATGGACGAGACTCATCATGACCTTTCGGTCACTGGCGACCGCGGCGGACCACGTGCTGTGATGTATCATAATCCACAGTATCAACGTGGTTGTCGACGAAGTGTGAAATCCTCTCGCCACGTGACAGGTGTATATGCAACTAATGCGGCAGGTGAAGTCCTACCGCCCATGTTCATCTTTGATTCGAATGCTAAGACTGACGAGAATTTTCGTGTCAAGAATAGTTGGCTTGAAGGCCTTCCAACAATAACTGGACGATTCGGCTGTCCTACCCTGATTGAATCATCAAGCTTCTACGCCGTGCGATCAAAAGGATCTATGGATGACTCGCTACTAAACAGTTATATTGAAGACGTTCTGTTGCCCTTGTATCCTAACATAAACAAAACGGCATCTTTCGATGCAACAGGTAAGAATGCTTCTTGTTCGTTGATTCGTCATCATGTTCCTTCTCCCACCACTTCTTACTCTGCTTTCATTGTCGCATGCAAAGGTAAGCTTCTTGCAGGTCCTGTTGTCCTGAAGCTCGACTCGGGCCCAGGTCGTATTGTTGCGTCGCACGAGAGTATCCTCAAGCGCGAAGGTTACTTCGAAAGGGGATTGATCATTCTTGCTGGTCTCCCCAACGCAACAAGCGTTCAACAAGAAATGGACGCCCTTTATGGGCCGTTCAAGTCTGCAACTTACAGTCGAGGTGAGATGGTTGTAATGAGGAAGATAAAGGAACGAGGCGAGCGTCAGGGTACGAACGATCCGGGACCAGCCATTGTATCCTTGGGTTTTGAGGATCTGTCCACGATTGTAGATGGGAATGATGGTGACGATGTGAGTATGAGGCCATTCAGTAAGTGCTTCACAACCGACAAAGTCTTGCGAGCTTGGAACAAGATTGGATTCGTTCCCTTTACAAGGAAATGTCTTTATGACAAGAAGGTTCGTCACGAGCTCGGTCAAGATGATGCCAATGTTGAGTTGGAGAATTTGCAGGAGGACTATGCTGGCCTTGTGTCAAACGCCGAGAGCTGTGGAGCAAGCAAAGGTGTGTTTAATGCATCTATCGAGCGCGTTCGAAAGCTTGATAGAGCTATTGATGAGGATGAGCAGGTTCGGCAATTGGTTGCGACCAGAGGTGCCTTCTTAGCAGGTTCGCTGTGGACGACATGCAAATCGAGGGTGGGTAACTGTCGTGTGACGCTGCGAGCGCAACGTGAGCAAATGGCGATTGACGAGGCGAAAGCCAACACTGTAAGTCAAAATCGTTTGGATCGCCAGGCAAAGCTACTGGCAAATGCACAGACAGCTTTACAGAAGTTCAGAACAGCTGGTGCAATGTCAATGACCGATAAGGATTGGGGTGACGTTGTGAGGTGGGTTCTGCCTGAGGCAAAGGTGTCGGGTCTCATGCGAGACTTGAAGAAAAAAGAGGCCATCATCGCAAAATTGGCGACTCTGGAAAGGGACTGGACAACATACATCCCGGCACCAACAGAACTTTAAAGGCTCAATCCTTTCAATACAGTAGTTCTAAACACATCAAAATCACTTGGAATCAAATCCTTCATCATCTTCCTGTTCATTCTGCATCATCATGGTCGGAAATGAATTAACGCAAAATTGTTTTCAGTCCCGTCCCGTCTTATTTGTATGGGAGTCTCGGTTCTATGTTCGATATATCCGGGTTCGAAAATAGCCGACCAAACATAACTTCATCAAGAAGTAGAAATCTATGCATAAACGCTCCCCGCTCCTAACGCAGCCACAATATTCTGTAGTAAACGTGTCCACACCCGGCACACTGTACTTCATTTGGGGTTGTCTTTGTTCCAACACCACAAGCCTGGTACCAGTATGTACCTGCACATCATATCATGATGAACGATTAACGAGCTCTCTAGTAGTAGCTTGCTCTTTGCTCGCATGTCGCATCCGGCATCTTGCATTGTGTGTGTGCAGTGTGCATGTGTGCACTCGAGATCTTCCCCAGCAAACTACTCGGCGTACGAGCACTCCGAGCACAATTCCGAGTACAGAGCTGTATGAACTCCGAGTAGATGCTTCTATGCGTATGTTCGTATGTATCATACGTATGTAGCCAAATTACTCCAGGTACAAGTACTGGAGTACTCCGAGATAATCCAAGTATTCCACGTGCACAAAGTAGTAGTACCAAGTGACTAAATGCTGTCAACCTTAGCTGGGTTGAATGAAGGGACAACCTCGGCAAATAACTCAAGTTATTTGATTTTTGTAGAAAATAACTGGAGTTATTCTACTCTCAGTCGGACGCATCCTCTCAGGTTTTGTATTATAAGCGTATCTCTAGCTAAAATAATTAGCAAGAATAGGTGGGTGACCTCACCAGTGAACATCTCACTCTTTGTTGCCAATTCAAACTAGTAGGCAATCACCACCTTGATCCACGAGTTCAGGGGTGACTTTATTCGAATGAACGCACAACTGGACCTCACGGCTCAGGGCAGATCGGAAAGTATATCATACTTATAAATTGTAAGACTCTCGGGAAAATCCCTGTATTGAAGAGTATACTCCGCTCAGGTACAGTATCATACTGTGAAGGACATGATTTCACTGCATTCTGATGGCATTGGTGACCTTTGTGCTGCATTCAACTTTCCGACGAACGGTACTGGTACTGTCCATTTATACAGCTGTACTCGGAGACTTGGAGTTGTATGAAACACTGTACACAACTCAGAGTACCAGGTACCAGCTACCAGGTACGAGGTCATACTGTATTCCGTACACTCTACTCTTACAGCAGTACACGCCACTCCCCATGCCCCATTCGTTGCCCCACATACCTACAACTGGGAGTATTAGAATTCCGACCAATCGTGCCCAGATGTTGTGTTGTTCTCATGTTTTGAATGAAATGCCTTCATATTGCGAACGCGACATCAGACTCGTCAATCGTATGATACAATACACCGAGTTCGGAGTTCCAGGAAGAATGACGAAATCTTGTCCACATACTCGCATTGGGCGCTCCGCCGTCGTATTGGTTTGGTGGATCATGGCCGCCACAGTGCAAGGCTTCGCCTCACTGAAAGCACATTATCGGCAGTCACAACGTAAAGTGCACCAATGCTACAGTCATAGAGCGATGACTCAATGCCGTCGCGTATCAGTCGCCGGAGTCTCAGTCTCCCCCAGTGGCTTCTGGGCCATGTTGGGAATCCCTGGCGGAGGATACTGGCCCCTTCAAATAACGACATCATATGACGACGCTCACTCTGCAACAACCCCAGAAGCATTGACTGTGTTGCAACTTCTTGCTGGGGTTGATATGGCGGGAGCTATTCTACCTCCTGATGTATTGCCTAAACTGGTTATCTTTCATGCAGAAGAAAATCCTCATGCGTTGTACGCAAGACAATTGACGGCTCTTCTTGAACTACCGGACGGCATCGCTTCCTACTCTGAAACCAATGATTGGCAACGAAGCAAGATGCGTCTGCCTCATGTCACACTCGATGAGCTAACGCTGAATCCTCTTCGGCTCGATGTATCTGTGAAGGGTCTAGGCCCTCTATCCTTCACGCCATCTTCACGTTCCATTGAAGCCGTTTGTTGGAACTTTGATCCAAAGTCATCGACAGAGTTCATATCCCTATCCCTCGCACTCCGTTATCGAGCGCCGATAATCGTTCACGAGACGCCTACCAACACTTTGACATGTATTTCGGATCACTTCCCACTGTACTCCACAATTGAAGGACTCCGCCGAACTAGTCAGCGCGTCTCCAAGAATCTAGAAGTTGGATTGGAGATCCACAAGCTCCATGGAGCACTGCGCATCGCTCGACAACGAGGGGATGCAGCGGCTGAACGTAAGATTCAGGCCAAGCTTGATGAACTTGAACAGTCCATTGCTGTGGACGATGAAGGACCCAGCAGCGGAAGCGCATGCCAATAATGTGGATGTTTTGCGAGAAACGCGTCATTGCGGTTCAGTAATAGAAGAAGTAGAAGAAGTGAAAGTAACAGGTTGCTGGTACGGCAATCTATGACGGAAGGATTAGTAAATCTACTGATGAATGTCATAGCTGAGAGTAGAGATATAACTTTAAGCATAACAACACCTCAAGATTGCGCATTAAAGCGTCGACATCTGTGACAAAAGTAAGGGTGACAGCGGTGGATCCACCGAACAAGAAGTTGGAATAAACCAGTTGAGTAGCTTACAGAAATGAATCCTTCTGGAGAACTTGCACCTCGCACCTTGCAATACCACGATACCAGGGTCTCCAGATCCAGAGTAAAGAGAACGAGCAATATCGACCTACTGTGTCATAGAGATTGTATCATAGTTCCTAAGTGACAAGTTAGAAGTAGCTATGTATGTGCTCATACCGGATTTAAACTGTATGTACCGGTGGCTTATGCACAGTTCGCATTACTGCAGACTGCAGGCTAGTGACCATCCATTTTTTTCAATGGCGAGAACTTCTTATGACTGCAGTACGGACACCTCGGAGCACCAGGTACTGTATCATACAAGCACCCTCATGACAAAAAAAAAACACAATCGGCATTTCAGTTGTCGGATCATCTGTCATGCCCGGAGCAGCACTGAAGCCGAGAAACGTCAGTCACACTATAACTAGTAACATTCATCCACATTCCAACCATGTACTCGTCAAAGTTCGGGGGTCGAGCGGGTAGATCAAAGAAAGTAAACAGCAGTAACATCAAGAAACCTAAATGTCCCTATTGTGGAGCCAAGGGTCACGACGGCGATGCCTGTCCCAAGAAAAGCTCTACTTCAACCATTCCAATTATTCCGGCTGTCATCAGTGGGGCCGGCAGGAATCTCGCACAAGACTTCCAGAAAGGCGTCCTCTACAACCGTCGCTAAGGACGACGCTACTGTTGGTGAACTTCCGGTCGGCCTTAGTGTCGACAACGACAATCCATACTTTGTCTTTGACGCTGGCTGCGATGTGGGGGCATCAATTGATGGTCTCGCAATCTTGTTGAAGCTCTCCGAAAGAAAATGTGTCTCCACCTACAACACCGCGATATCTACTCCATTGTACGGAGGCGCCATTTGCAGACAATACATTAAGGCCAACAAACCTTGGACGAAGAATGCACCACGCGTTACGACAATGTTGGAAGCAGATTCCAATTTATTCTTTGTTATTGGTCTCGGACATGCCTTTCTGGAAGGAGGAGATGACGACGACGATCCCGAACAAGAACAGTACAATGTGGCAGTCGACGCTCTGGTTGATGCCCTGGACGAAGACGATCGGGTCGTTGGATTTTGTGCCAAGTTGGACTACGCTGCCGATTGCCTTGCTCGAACTAGTGCAGACACACAACTCCGCCGCCTCAAGGCAACCTGCCAAGCGGCATTGCAAGAAGGTGTTCCGGTACAAATCCGGGTGGGGACCGTGGAGGATGACGAAACGCAAAAGCGAGTTATGAAGGATCTCGCCAAGGTGTTGTTGGACGCGGTACCCGATGGTGACGAGGATCATCAGAAGGAGACGCCCTCACCACCACTACAAATACACTTGTCCTGTTGGACTGGAAAGTCAGAAACCATGATGAAACTGCTGGCTGCCTTTCCGGACTCATTATATATTGGCATGAATCCGACTGTCGGGTTCGCCAAAGCTGCCATCGCACACGAATGTGCCTTTGACGTTCCACTGAATCGACTATTGTTGGAAACCGATAACGTCATTCCGGCTCCTGCCGGGCGAAATCCATGGGTCGCAAGGCATTCTCCCACAGTGCATTGGTCACGTATTGTGCTATTGCCGTGGCCGAACCCAAAAAATTTCACCAGAACAAGTCGCCCGAGCAGCGTCGGAAAACACCATTCGCTTGTACGGTAAGGGACTTGTAGAAAGGGCGCGGCAAGCAATTGAAGAAGCAAGCGCTAGAGTTGCGAAACAGAAGCAGCTGGATAAAGAACAAGCGGAAGAAGAAGCAGCTGCTGCCGGAGGTGAGATTGCTGACGAACAAATAGAGAGCAAACAAAAGAAGAAGAAGAAAAGAAGGGGCAGTTGAGGTGCAGAAAGATGATACAGAACGCAACATCGACGATGACATTTTAGCTTCCATACTCATGGACGCTGACATGGGACCCTAAAGGGTGATCTAATTATGACCCCATTTACGTTATGTCCATGCAGTATGTTGTCAATGCACATCTCTTACTACCCTATCATAGACTATCGGCCGTCAAACTTTGTTGTGTGGAGTGTGAAACCTCGCTTTTGACGGGGTGGGAATTGATCGCCCGTGGTATGCATACCTTGTACTGTACTACTAAATACTACACCCCCTCCGAAGTCGGAAAAGCTGTATCTATTGAACACACGACTTGAATGTGTGCTCAGTACCAGATTGGTGAGTCGAGTCTCAGGGCCACGAAAATTATGGCGCATCCTTAGGAACGTCAAGTAGACCTACGGCTAGCGAAACCTACCGTATCTCATGCGACGAGATTCTCAACTACTTGTACTGTCTCGCTGAAGGTTCTTGTACGTGGTACATGTGTACATGTACTCCGGAGTTCCGGAGTAGTTGTTAAGTTCTTTGTTCATTTTAGCCCGCAAAGAATGAAACCGGCATCACCCAACATGAGCGTGCGAATACGACAAGGGGACAACGACCTCGACCACCTGAGGGTTCAAAAGAGACTCAAGACGACTGGTGGTTCTAGTGGTAGTGCTGACGACAACAACCCTCAAGATCGCGGGAGCGCTCCGGTTCCTGCCGGAGTTGTAGTATCTCAGTTGGATGATGGGGTACGACCCATGAGTAAAAAGGAACTTCGTGCGGCAAAGAAGGCGGCTCAGAAAAAAAGTACCGTAGCTGACGACACTAATGGCACGTTGTCATCGGTGGCATTGACGCCTGAAGAAGCCAGGGCGGAGAAGAGTCGTCGGAAAAAGGAAGAACGAAAGCAATATCTCAAGGAACAGCAGCATATTCTTGCCAAGGAATTGCGAAAAGAGAAGAAACTTCGACAGCAGAAGAAGTTGCGGAGGGAAATGAATGCCCCTGGTGGGACCAAAGCGGTGCAGGCAAAGAAGGATGCTAAAGCCAGCATGATCAAGAAAGACGATACAGCGAAACCTACGGATGATCGGGATCTTGACATTTTTCATAAGGTGTTCCACGGAGTACTGACGATGCCACGGGCATGACTACCCTTCGATTGGGAGTTCAATACATGGATCTTGTAGTAGGAACAGGTGTATTAGTTCAAGACAAGATGGCGGTGACTGTCAAGTACCGATTGACTGGAGGCAAATTCGGGACTGTGCTGGACAGCTCCAACAAATTTTCATTTCGATTGGGAAAAGGTGAAGTCATTCAGGGTTGGGATATTGGTCTCCAAGGTATGAGAGTTGGTGGAAAACGAAAGCTCATTATTCCGCCGAAGGCTGGATATGGCTCGCAAGACATCGGCGCTGGGGCCGGTGCGATGCTCTACTTTGACATTACTTTGCTTTCATGCAACTAGGTTGGCATCAGTCTCGCGCGCGGAAAAGCATCGATCCTTGGAGTGCTTTTCTATCCAAATGAGGGTCTACCATGCGAATCGCTTAAAGTGAAAGGATAATCCGTCTGGATTAAATGGCATCATCACATAATTTGCATGGCGCTATCGTTCATCCTTGAAGAATCTTGTCTCGATGAAAGTCTGCCTTCCAAGCATCGCCATACCACCATGACCTTGCATCCTAAGAACGCGTGTTGTTGGTGTTGCTCATTAGAATTGGTCAAGAGTCAAGAATTATATTGAATGACAAACGTTTTTATGTATTTGCAATAGTTTTGCATGTTTCGCCGATCCTTCACAAACTGTAATTAAGCTCGCCATTGTTTTCATGTGTACTGTGAGAGGCCAGACTTTCTCAACGGTGCATAGTGCATAGGAGGTGGTCCTATTTGACAGCAGGCAAGTGTCATGCTGAATGCTGACCGATAGACTATTCTGTCTGTTCGGCTCTCGGCTCAAGACAGTTCGCCTTTAATCATCCTCCAGGAAGCAAACACCCTACCGGTGGATTTGTTTAAACGGATGTCGAACTTCTTCAGTATGCGCAGGACATGAGTGCGGGCGATTTTAGAATTCGGGTTTTTTCGTATTCTACGGCAACCCGTCATTTACCGACCATATTGACAATTATGTAAATATGTAGAATACGAGCGCCTCACTATCGCCGTTTTTGAACTCGTTTTTGATTTCGGCCGATAACCCACAGATTTTTAGCATCGAAAGGTGCAAACGAAAACGACGTAAATAGACTGTTTCGATGTCATGTTGGACACATGATATGAATAAATTGATATATCTAAAAGTGGGAAGGGTTGGCAGGCGCGTATGTGGAGCATGTGAGTTCGATTGCATTTACAGGAGGCAGCCAAACTCCGCATGCCACACGCCACACCGGAGTGCATCCGTTGCACATACAGCAACAAATGGTACGAGTAGCAACAGCAAATCGATGAAACCAGAATGAAAATATCAAGAGTTGCATACATGCACCTCTGAGGACCAAGAACATTCCTTGCGTGAGCTATCGCCGTCATGCCCTTTCGATGCTTTCCGAAGCTTCCAGGGTCGAATGGTTACAATAATGCACACGTTGCGTTGGAGAATGAACCCCAACTGCCAAAAAAATTTGTGGCTCAGCCGTCGCGAACGCTGGGCGAACCAAACTTACATAGCAAGCAAGAAAGCGCTCCGGGTAATGCCCTGGCTTCTTTGAATGTCGCAAGCATCGATCGAACGAAAACAGCGACGAGCGAGAATGCGAAACCGGATCTGAACACGCAGAAAGAGACGAGGCAAAGGCAACCTATCAAGCAGCAAACAAATAATGATGTGGAGCTGGCACTGGTGGCGCGAGCCCGGTTCGAAAGTGCGTGTCAACTCCTCCACAAGCAAATACTTGAGAAGGAGCATCGCTTAACAGTGTCTGAGCTTTCCTTCCTACACCGCCTGTTGAATGACAACGATACAGATGCGAGTGACGTGTCGTCAGTGGACCCGATGTCGGATCGACTATCCGAGATTGAGAGCTCCCTTCACCAACTCAAGGAAGATCCCTTGTTCACGACTCCACCTTCCTCGCCAGATAAAAGCATGCCGATAAGCCAACGCACGATCTCCGAAAAGCAATCGCGGTCTCAATCACCAACCGGGGACGACAATAATTCGAGAATAGAGGTCATGTCCGCAGACTCTTCACATTTTAGCGTCGACGGTGCCTTGAAATCAGCTTCACTCAATCGGTCTCGCGAAGAAGATATATTCTTCAACAATTGTGGATCCTTTGAACAGACCTTGTATGCAAGTCACTCATATGACGACGGAGAAGAATACGCAGACCACCTTCCTAGTCCGCTCCATTCGGTGCAAGGGCTTGATGTGCCTGATCGTGCTCGCGCGACCGAAACATTTGCACCACATCTTCTTGGAAACATCCCAGTCGATCGCGTCTTATCCGAAAAATTGATGGATGCACTGCGAGGTTTTCTGCCGGATGACCTTGCCACTCGCAATTACTGGCTAAAATTTGATTCTACACAAGACGAATCATCCATGGTTTCACTCCTCACCAAGATTCGTGCTTCACAAAGTACGATCCTTGCCATCAAGGCCACCGATGGGACAGTCTTTGGTTCATTCACCAATACTCCTTGGAGACTTCAAAAGGGATGGTTTGGAGCCGGGGAAGCATTCTTATTTCGTTCCTACGACGACAAGATCGAAGTGTATCCGTATACAGGCAGCGATACGCACGTTCAGTACTGCTCCGCACAAATTCTTGCAGTCGGCGGTGGGGCATGGTTGCACCCGGGCGATTCGCCCTACAAGCAACAGTCGAGTGGCATTGGATTATTACTTGATGGGGATGTTAGGGGAGGGGAATCCAATTCGTGTGCCACTTTTTGTAATCCGAAACTCTTCGGAAGGGATGGGGATTGCGTGGGAAACGAGTTCTTTATTGACAGGATGGAAGTGTGGACACTTACGTCGCGCCAAACGGTGGAAGCAGCAGAAACTAGCGAGTTAAAAGAGCTATTTCTGGAACGACGCCTGCACAAACCCTTGTCATAGAGGTCGAGGGGGATAGCACCTGTACTATCATAAAATCACCATTTGCTACGAGGGCATTCTTTCCTGTAGTTTCTACCACATGTCCAAGGCGGATTTGAGTTACTGCGGCATGCGCTACCATTCTGCGCTACACCACTGCAAACAGTGCCCTCTAGCGATCTTCCGAATATACTGAAGCGCTCGAACCAAGTTGTGCTGATGCAAAGATTCCCAACGAAACAGAGAAGCCCAATAGTACAAGCAAACCCGGTGTAAAGTTGGGTTCGACGACGTTGACGATGAACGAGTCAAAATCTTCCGGGAGAGGGGAACCGGAAGCAGCCGACCAGGCCTCGGCAGTTATTCCAATACCACCGGCAACAAAGAGAACCACGCAAACTGCAAGCCCAATCTTGAGAAATCGATCAATTCCAATGATGAGTGGTGCTGGCAGCACTGTCAAAATGTCGAAATCTTCATTTTTCTCAGCTTCTTGCTTGAGGCGCTCAAATTTGAGTCGCTGCTCCTGGAGTTTCTCCTCCATTCGTTGTTGTTCTAATGTTCGAAGGCCGTACTGATCTGCCAAGATCTTCTTAGTGCGCTCTCCGACAGGTAGATTTGGGTCAAGCGGAGGAGCGGTGGACTGGGCAAACGTCGGAATGGCGTTGGATCCTCCATTCTCGATACTCTGCAGACCGCTACCAGAAATCACGCTTGAACCATTGTCAGGATCCTTCCTAGGCGCTGGGGATGGCACAGCCCCGAATCCTTGCCCCGAACTTGTGGCAGTCTTTTTCTTTGCCAGCAAATGGGACACGGACGACTTTATCTTGAATGCTGGTCCCTGAAATCCTTTACAGCTCGCCAGCAGCAAGAAGGTGGCGATGAAAGTACTTGACATCATGTTTGTTCTCGCTAGTTTATCGAAAGGAGGCAACTCCTACAGTTCGGTGAATGCACAATGGTGAGTGAGTCAATTCGACATCACTGACTTGAAATACATACACAGCATGTGCTGGCTTCCATCGACCTGTTCAAGTTGACGTCTCCGGGTTTCGTGTGGGACTGTTCCAATATGTAGGATCGGAGTCCGCGGCATGCATTTCGCGTCATCATGACGTCACAGTAATGATGCTTAGTACATCGAACCTGTGGACAAGCTTGGACACGTGGAGGCCAGACAAAAGACGGAATCTTTAGTGTTTCATTGTTTCAAGAATCCCCAACGCGCATGCCAAGCCCGTTTTAATGATACACAATTATATACATACATGAGAAAGCCACATAGTAGACTGGCATAAAATATGTATAGATGTTTAACATGTATGAACACCTTTCGAGATCCTTCATAAATGAAACTGCCATGTGATGGTGGTACTGCAGCTCCGATTTCCTCGAAGACGAACCTACTACCAAACAATACTGCAATTCTACAGGAAAAAATTGTCGATTGGCGGCTCTACTGTAACTCTCCAGTAGCACTGCCTACCGTAGATTTTCATACTTCGAGTACTGTACTGGAGTACACAGTTTGTACGTCGAACTCGGTACACCAGTGGTTGTTGTTGTCATGAGGCCCTTTCAAAAAAGGCATTGAATATCAATCAAAAACAAAAAGCTTCACTCCCATTGTCACATCAACTGACTACAGTTGCTACATGAACAGAAGACACAGATTGGAAAGTAAAGTCAAGGGTGAACTACAAAGTTATTACAAATAGATTGTGTGCAGTTGAGGGTTGAGGGTCCATGTGGTCCTACAAATTACGATTGTGGGATGTTTCGTGCACTCTGGAATTCAAATTTGTACGAGTACTACCTTTTCTACGTACAATGCAGATATCGGAATTTCCGCAGGCTTAATTCAAAACCACCTTTATTATATAACATATACAAACTTGTAAATGTTGATAAGGTTCCGGAAAAAGAGCTCACTGCGACAAGAAATAAATCAAGATTCCGCATGAGCAGAATTCTATGATGTCATGCTGACACGAAATGCATGCCGCGGACTCGGTTCTCGTCGAATAAAGGAGTACGGAGTAGAACTGCACTGGATTACCGGGAGGCACTCCTATATGTATACTTTATACTCAAACGGCACAGGAGGTCGTTCCTCTACTCTTACAACAAAGCAACTTCATTGCAGATGACCTCCTTGCTAGTAATAGCTCGGAAGGTGAGCAGAGAGTAAGCTTTGGAGATTTCTTTCCTTTTGGTTTTATCTATGTACCGTAGCATGCTGTAAGGAGAGCTACAAATCAGGCATCTGAGAACTGTACTTAATATTGTTAGCATCAAAATAGATCAATCTTTTAACTGAGCATCATTGCTGAGGATGAGCAACCCTAGTATGACAATTTTTGTTCAGATGATTGGCAAGCTACTATCCAGCATCTGCCTTGATATCCGTGATGCTTTAGAGAGGGTGTCATTACTAGGTGCTATTAGCTAAAGCTGACCAGCATGTCCGATATTGATTGTGAATAGGAGACAAAAAACAAAGTAGAAAGGTCATAATGGAACACTGTTTCTGCTTGCTTCTGCATATGGAAGCAATCTAACGCATGCCAGCTATCCTCAAGGATATTAAAAGCTGGTGGTTATGCTCAAATTGTCTGTGTTCTGTTGAAACATGAAACCTGAAAGTGGAAAAAGTGCATTACTACATTCTTTTTGTCATAGAAGTGACAGTTGCTGCAATTTGAAGTGGCTTGCCTTTCCATTTCATGTTGTACCAAATTTCTGACGTTTCTACTAAGATCTGCTCAATCATGTATAGTAGGGCATAGGTACATGTGATCACATATGACAAACACTCATGGTGGTGCTGAGTTCAAATTCTTGGATGGGAGGGAGGTTTACAGGCTTTCCTTGTTCTTTTATAGAGTTAGAAGAGTTTCTCATAGGTAGACTACTACGTCATATGCACTCTTGCTGGCGGCTATCGATTGCAAGGGTATGCAGATACCCACCTTTATTTCAAGCCCGCCATTATGCTGACTTTCCTCTGCATCATTATACAACGTCGTGAATTGCTTCATCCAGAAGGCCATTGATGCTGACACCAAATTGAGCTGACATCAGAGATGATACCTTTGATGTTGGACCATGTTTTGATTTTGGATTGGGTCTGCTACAACAACATTGCCATCCTGCTGTGGGTTTTCATCTAGGATTGAGTGGAAGTTGCTGTCATCGTCCTTTTAGTGAGAAGAAAAGTAGAGTCTCAACAACAGTGTATTGACAAGGGAACAGTCTCAAAAACTTTGCAGCTGCACTGTACTACGGCGAGTACCAGGTACCTGGTAATATGCTCCGGCAAATGCTGCCTGTTTTGCGTTTTGTGTAGCTTCACCCGTGAATTGCCAGGTACGTCACAAATAGCTTACCAGAAGAGGTGCATTTCCGGATGTCGTCATGAGGTCCGACGTCCGACGTATGTAGTATGTATCCTGCTATTCGTGCGGGGATCAACTCCGGAGTTGCCAATTGTGACATTGACAGGAAACGTGAAACGTGACGTGGTCACGGGGTGACACGATGACATGATCTTCATGATGGTTTATGTTATGGATTTTCGGCGAGTGAAGCACACCATGGGGGCTGATAAGACGTTATTTCGAACCGGTGAAGTGGTGCAAAAGGAATCATGCCCCAGCGGCACTCTGCACGAAGTGTAACGTTCGTCGAACATTTTTAAAAACTGGACTTTCTCAACATATTACCGGTACGAGTAGTCAACTTGACAACCGCGACCCGCGACTGGTGCGCAAAAGAATTGAGCACTCTAGCAAGTGTTCCGTTGGAAGTTCATTCGTCACAGTTGAAGCCCATAAAAAGGGCGTGAAATAAATGCTTGTTATCCTTCATGGCTGTCGAGCTTCCCACAACGCCACCACCTTGTTGCCCTGATGGGAGCATCTCTCACAGGCAAGCCGTAGGGAACTCCTTCGCCTCTTCTTACACTCAAATGGATGCTAATGCAACACAGCCACAGAAACGCAGACGAATAGCCCGACAGTACCGCGAGGGAACAAAAAAGGTTCGGTTTTCGGCAATGCATGAGCTTCGCGAGATCCCTTGCGAGGACGACCCTGATCGCAGATGGTTTCGTGATGAAGAACTCTCACACTTCCGATCTCGAGGAAAGGTGTTAGCGATGGAGATATCGAGAAATCGACATATGGAGGGGAATTGTTTGTCATACAAGAACGTTATTGAAGGTGCGTATTTCCACTCGTTGGAGAGTTCTGCACGGTTCGAACCCGATATGGGGCTGCTTCTGTGGATTCAACATGGTCACTCCCGGAGGGGCCTTGAACGATGGAGCGTCCCGTCGATTGGCTGGTCCAGACATGATCGGCGAAATGCTCTGGTTCAAGATGTCATTTTTGTGCAACAGAACCAATTTTATGATAAGGATCTGGTCTTGCGACAACTTTCAGAGCACTATTCAGCACCGGGAGCGAGATTTGCTTTAGCAATCGCCGCTGCTGATGCGCATGCGGTTGCAGCTGCCGAATATCACGGCGCTGAGATGAACATCTCGCCGAATGTACACTTTAATCCAGCATTATAGACTACTTGGCTACATGTAATTTTATCTGCAGTGCACACTTTACTCTATGAATTACTTTTACATGAGAAAAGATAACTATGCTGATTATCGAACGGGAAGAGGGAAGACTCGTTGGATGCTGTTCCGCCATGGTCCTTCACACGATTCTCAATCTTGGCTATTGGCTAATCCAAATTCGCGACCCCTCAATCCAAATTCGCGACCCCTCACAATTCGTCACAATCGTGCGCTTATCCTACGTACTCAGACTAAAGCGCAAGTACCCATCTGCATGACACACGAGAGAAATTCTCGGACCTCACAAATTGTTGCAATCGTGCATGGATTCTCGGTAATGCACACGTACACATTGCTTGACCCCACGAGATCAAATCGCGGGGTACGCAGCAGTGGAGCTCAGTATGCTTCGCAATGCAGAAGCACCCACATGCTCTTCATAGTGTTATCGTGATCCGGTATTGTTACCATTTTCAAGCGTTCGCAATGCAGTCTCATGTTTGTCAGGGAAAACTGCTGCCTGATGACAGACACTGGCTCCCAAGGAGCATTCCATCTTGCACTCATACTGGCGTCTCTGGCTGTAGGAAAAGACTTAGCAACATTTTTCTTTCAAGTTATTTGCTACAAGAATTTAGCATCTGTAATGTATGTCAACTTTGGAAACCCCTCTTCCAAATAGGTATTCCCCTTGACTTGCAAGAGGCCTTGACTCGGTCCTCGTCCGGACGGCGCACCCTCGCCATACCCTGCATAAAACTTATCCACCAAGTCCATTCCCTCAATGACTTTACCGATTGGGCTGAATCCTTGCTTGTCCAAAAATCCATTGCCACTTGTATTAGTGTTGATAAAGAGTTGCGTCGTCCTTGTGTTTGGGCCCGCCGTCGCAAAGACGACAGTCCCCCGATCATTGCCGACCCGGACGGGATCGTCTGTAATGGGATTTGATTTCCACTTGGCCTGAATGGCCGGATCACCGTTGATCCCGAATTGCGCGACGAAACCGGGCAAGACACGGAAGAAGCGACAGTTTTGGTAAAATCCAATCGAAACGAGCTCTTCGAACCGTGCAACGCCCTTGGGAGCCCAGTCGGGTTCCAATTGGATTTTGATGGTTCCGGAGGAACCATCGTCGAGGTTGGCAACTTGGAATTGAACTATTTTCCCACTCAGATTGTCGTCGGCACGTGCGTCATCAAGTGGTCGGAGGAATGTCGACACGAGGGCAACAGCTGAAGATGCCAAAACGTCGCGACGATCAGCAGCATACAGCACCGTCGATGAAGCTGACGAGGGTTGCAGCCTGGTACGCATTATTGGATAATGGAAGGCAACAGCCATGAAAGGGAGGTGGATCAGGAGTGCGAGCACCTTCATTGTTGGACAGGATCTTGATTATGTGGTGATGGACTGCGATTTTGATGTTACGAATTCTGACGATGGATGTTGGATGTAACATGTGTCTACAGAAATGCTTGTAGTCTAGTACCGTAGAATATACTTGCGTGCTCCAGTACTGTAGAGAATCAAATGATGGCGTGTGTGTCCAAGGGGAGGAGGTCCGGCAAAATCTTTTTTCTTGTATGACATCCGACGTAGCTTCTGCATAAACTTAATACGAAGCAGTAGGACATCGTACATTGCCGGACCTCGAAGGGTCAGGGTGATGAGTGATGAAGCGTCAGGGTTGTCAAGCATTCAAGGACGGACGTCGAGGACCAACCAGGCCATGACGAGAGACGAGAGACACGTTTCGCACTCCTCTACAAAGTACCTTGTACTTGTACAAGGTACCTGTACTGGAGTATAGATGCAAAGTTGTGAATACTGTAGTACTGGATTACTGTATCATTGTATAACGGTTGTTTTAGCTCTACCGGTAGTGTGACAAAATAGTGCTCCAGTAATCATGGTACTGCACTACTAGTAGAGTACCTGGTACAGAAATATTTAGTACTGTAGTATGGGCCAACCGTAGAGCATAGTACAAGGAAACTCGTGCCAGGTACATAGTACCAGGTACTGTGACATTGTTTCATAGTGAATGCCTCTCGCCATTTCCTCAACGGCAAATTTGTGAGTGAATAAAAATAATCATACACTAAAACCTGGCAAGCGTTGCCTTATCGTTCAATATCGGTCAGGATTGTGGTAATGGACACATGCGAAACCGTAATCCGACCTCTTTCAATTCTCTCTCAGCCCTCTCCGCTTCCACATCACCCTCACCTTTTCGTTGCGTAGGCTTTGTGCTGCCAACAATTATTCCCGCAACAAACAACTGCCGAATTACTTGACAGGACTAAGTCCTCGGAGTATATGCCATCGTTCAGCAACATACCAGTACTCCACAACAATAAAGCCAACAGCGACAGCAACAACAGCAGCTACAGCAACAGCAATTGCGGCTGCTTCTACTTCCCCAAACAGTTCAATCGCAAGCGCAACAACACTTTCGAACGAAAGAAACGTGTGGCGCGAACCGATCGGCAACAGGCTTGGTTGGCACATCTCAAATCCACCAGCCGCCGTGAAATCATGTCGAACCCTACCGCCACGGCAGCGACGGATTACGAACAGATGCAAGATCCCTTGCATTCGAAACCGCACTATCAAAAACAACCATCTTCGTTTGGAGTTGATTCGGAAGCGTTCGATGAGTTGGAAGAAGAGGTTTACATTGTCAAACAATCATACGGATACTTAGCCATTCTCTTTTCTTTGGCCCAGACAGTCATTTTGATCATCATGATGGCTCGATGTGGGGTCGCTCCCATCAATGTTAATCCCATGGTCGGGCCATATCCAGGTGAGTTGTTCTGGAACGATTCCATTTGCCGCAAAAAGCTATTACATATTGTATACGTCAAAATACTGACCAAAACGTCTAATCTGACTTGGGCGCTTTCTTATTCTCAACAACAGACGCATTGTCAGAATGGGGTGGCAAGAATGCCGTCAACATTTTGGACGATGGTGAATTTTGGCGATTGCTGACCCCGATTTTACTACACGCCGGTGTCATTCACTTGCTTTGTAACATTGCAGTCCAGTTGGAAACAGGGCCTTTTTCGAACGCGAATGGGGATCAGCTAATTGGCTTGTGATTTATTTAACGTCAGCGATCGGGTCCTCCACCTTGTCCGTTATTTTCATGCCCAACTCCGTTTCTGTTGGATCCAGTGGTGCTGTCATGGGATTATTTGGTGGAAAGCTAGCCGAAGTCCTTTGTCGTGCCTGCGAATCAACAAAGACACCCCAGGCCAAGGTGGCGGCGTCAGTACGCAAAGAACAGTTGGGTGGAACACTCTGCGCTGTGACCCTGGTGATGGCTTTTTCATTCATTCCGTTTGGTACGTTGAGTTGCGATTTGTGGTTGTGCAGTACATGTCTATGATGAATTGTCATGCACTAACAAGAGGACCCCTGCTGGAATGCTCTAGTGGATTGGGCTGCTCACTTGGGAGGGCTCGTGGCAGGAGTGGTTGTTGGCATTCCCATTTTCTCCTGCTCTATCAAGACTATGGTGTGGCGTATTCTATGGTTCGTTGTCGGTGTAGTAGTAGCGGTGGCATCGTTTGGAGCGGCATTCGTATACATGTACAGTGGCGCTGTGGATCCAGCTGAAGAATTGAGAGACGTGTGGTTATTATCAACAGTTTTACGAAGACTACGAGTGCCGATGCATGCGAGGAGGAGGAGGAGGATAGAATGGATGCATTCTGTGAATTGGCACTGACGCTCTAGCGCGCATAGAAACCTTACCCAGACGCTAACTCTGCGTAATAGCCAAAATCGTTGCAATAATGAATGGAGTTACAACTGCTTGACGTCCTCTAACAAGACATCAGCGTCTTTCTCGGCTTCGCCCACAAGATGAAATGATTTGACAATGCCATCTTTCACCACCATGGAGAATCGTTTGGAACGAACACTCAGCGACACTCCTGAGTAATCATGATCCAAGGCCATTTCCTTTGCCCACAAAGCATCCACATCTGCCACAAACTGAATCTTGTCAAAATCGTTGCCCATGGTCTTGGCCCACCCGTGCATGGCATACGGATCCGAGACGGAGTAACAAAGGATTTTATCGACACCGGCAGCGAGAAAATCGTCCGCCAACCTCTTGTAGGGTGGATAGTGCGCGTGCGTGCACGTGCCGGTGAAGGGAGCTGGAACACCAAAGACGGCCACCGTCTTTCCAGCAAAGACATCTTTCATGGTTTGGACGTTGTCTACTGCCGTGTTCAGTCCTTCCTCGGCGCTGTTGTACCAGGGACGAGCCTTCTGCCAGGTCGCCTCGCAAGTCTTGAGGTCCGATCCAATGGTAATAGAACGCATCGTCATAAACGTTGTCCGCGTTTTGGTGATGGAGAGCAGGCGCTGTGGGAGGAACATGATGAGATAAGAATTGTACTTGGAGCACAAGCTAAATACGACGTATAGTCTAGTAGATATGTTCACAAGACAGTCAGATGCATTTCAGAGAATATCAACGATCCCTTGGCGTCTTTGCCAGAATCCAGAATGGAATGTGGACATATGGAATATCGTACATACCTGGTACAGTACCAGGTAAAAGTATTGTACAACCGGTAGTACATATGACTATGCATACCTGGTTCTCCAGGATACATACTAATATGTATACTCTCGTAGTGTGTATGTATATTTTCTACGGGAACGCTGACGTCAGAACATTGCAAACATCATACGTGCAATTGTGTGACATATGGGTTCGCGAACGAAATCATTCAATCTCTCACATATGCACATACGTATGCATTATGCATACAAAGTAACGCAGCACTACTATATTCTCCATACACTCAATACTCCATGAGTTCCATACTACTTTGTACATGTGCACTACGAGTACGTGCGCGAGTATGCATACAGGATATCGGGATTGTCGGTGCAGAGAATTTATTAAAATATTCTCATACGAATCATTTTGTTACCCGAAAATCGACTTTCTGTTTGATTTTCCGGGTTCTCCTTCGTTGCGAGGAGCGCACGTGTCTGCGTGTAATGTGCAACAAAATCGATGGCAAAGTAGACGATACTGAGTACAAGCATGGAGTAGGGAGAGTAGAGAGAACTTGTATGCATGCACCAGGGACATGCGGAAATCCTTCTTACTGGGGTTAGAGATAACCGTTTTCACCGTTAAATATATTTTAACTCATTATTCACAACGATTACTTTTATAAAAGAGAATTCGGAGAAAGTCTGACTCGCGCGCATGAGCTTGGCCTGCGCGTTTCCAAAACCTTCTTAGAAACGAAGATGGTAAGGAAAACCTTCTTCGCTCGAAGACGCTTGCTTCCGAACTTCTTCGTGTGTAGCATTTGCACATTTTCTTCTTCATTCGTCGTCGTTTTCCAAGAAACACTTCACATAAATATCTGTACTATTTTGTCTCACATTGTTCATGCTCTCCTCTTGCGACGGTGTATGCGTCGTGTCGCCCTGTTCAGTAATGTTTGTTATCTGATTCAAGACTTGATTTTTTAAACATCGATGTCGTTGGTCGACAGCATTCTTTGGATCGAAGATGCATGCCGTTTGGCTTACAGCAGCACGACCGGCTCTATAGTAGCTCTAGTGGTGTGCCAACTACGGACAACTAGGAGCTCAATCGACAAATTGCCAACCTGCAAAGCAAGATGTAAGCGCTCTTCCTCGATGAAAACAAACAACTTACCACCGAGTTACAATTCTCCGAGGACGAATCGAAAAATACAGGCACCCTGCCGTTGATCTGCAATGAGGCGCGCGGGATTGCCAATAAGAAAAATCTTTCCTCTAAAAGAATTCAATTGCACACCAACGGGGAATTATGACTATGAAGGAGTGCCTTTGGAACATTTCAAGTCAAGTGTCTACGATGAGGTCTTCAAGTAGAAGGTATGGGAGAGGAAGAGGATGATAATAGCGACGAGGAAAGAGACGAGACGAAAGACGAACCGCCAGAGAATGACGACGAAGAAGATGATGATGGTGAGGCGGGGGAGGTAGATCACACAGTGTGCTCAAATTTGCTTACTTGGCGTCGATCCACCTGTCTCCCTCTTGCAATGTCAACAATGCTTTCCTAGGCTGAGGACAACGCTTCAGAAGAAGAAGATTCAAAGGAGAGGAGAGCAAACATGACGACGAAGTGGAAGAAGAGGACAACCATGATGGAAGTTCAGACGTTGGCATTAAATCTAGTTTGCAGAAGACAGCGGGGTTGAAGAGGACGAGGCATCCGGAACTCATGATCAGGAAATTGATCGATTGCACTACGACAATGGATCCCACGTTGCTGCAAAACGTATGCGTATGAGCGAAGCCGAGGACGAATGATTTCGCGGCATTACTGCATGACCCGAGTGGTGAAGAAGTAGGAAAGCAATGGCTCCTTTTGTTGTTGCAAGGATAGTGGTTATATTGTTGATTAACTTGTGCGACCAACGCTTGTGATTATGTCGAAGATGAAGGCCCGGGTGAGCCGTCGACAACAACCTCAGTGAGACGCAGGAAACGACGCAACTCGACGCTATTCTCCAGCAAATGACCGAGGAGACAGATTTGTAGCATGGATCGTGAGAAGGGTGTGCGCGTTGTTCGATTTAATGCCATCGTCAAACCAACCACATTGGTACATCATCCGAAAAGCATGTGATACCCGATCACTACATGGCGCGGCAGATTTTGTGATCGCCGGACTACATGAAACAGACATCAATTGACACCATTGAAAGTACACACACATTACAACGCTCAGCAATGTTGCGCTTGGCTCGACTCTGTTCGGAGGTACTCAGGAGCAACCGGGGCTGTAAGATTCAAACGCGAATAGGAAAAAGTTAAATTGCATTACATGAATACTCCCATTTGTTAGAATGTTACAGCAAGTCCAAATGTACCTTTTCAATCCTTCGTCATACAGGCCGGAAGGTTTGAAACTCCACGGCGACACGAGTCGCTCACATTCACTGGCATAGCCACCGGCGCAGACACCTGACTGGCGGTCGCCGGCGCTGACACATAACTGGCGGCCGCTGGCGCTGGAGCCTGTTGAACTGGATCCTCGTACGCTGGAGCTGGTGCCGGAGCAGGTGTAATTCCATTCGAATTAACACCGTATCGATTTGGAGTTCCGAGCGGAGGACTCCAAGCACCATAATAAGCTCTAGCCGCCTCTTCGCCGTAGTAGAAGGGATAGCGAAAGACTTCCTCGTGGTATGTATCCAGCGTTGTTTGAGCTTGAGCTGGCGCCGGAGCCGCAACTGGAGCTGCATGAGAAACGACTTGAGCATCGACTACCCCGTGATTGCTCTAAGCAGTTGCAGCTGCCTGCGCTGCATAGTATGCTGCCCACTCCTTTGAATAACCTTGACTTCCAACCTGAGACTGTTGATTGCCATACCCTTGTTGCTGCACAGCGCCATAAGCACCACTACCGCCAACGTCATACCCGCCCATCCCTTGTCCGTTCTGCTGCCCTGCTCCAGCATATCCATGACCGTACTGAACATGAGCTTGGGGTCCCGTCCCAGACATTACCGATTGGGATGACTGTTCCAGCACAATACGCTCAATCGTTTGCTTGACGCGTTCACATCCATCGGCAGGCCCAGTCACGGTTGCAATACGAGTGAGCATACCTGGGGTCAAAAGGATGGAATCTGGATCTTGGTACCCCACTGGTTCTGCATCTCCTGAATAACACATCCAGCACGACCGATGCACATTCCAACATCTGAAAAAAGCAGCGTTAGCTACGAAATAGGTATGCTGCATGCGCCTTTGCACCAGCCAAACTCACCTTTGTTCGGAATCTCTACCTGGATTGTAATATGTGGAGCCTAATGTCGCTTTGAAACCAAGATATCTTCGATCATCTGCTTGGCCAATCTAGCTCCTTCTATGTGCGGATGACTGATAGCCACAGTTCGAATGTTCGGGTTGCCAGCATCACCACTTTGTGGGATTTGAATGTTGGCACCACTACGATCCTGAATCTAGCTCCTTCTACGTGCGGATGAGTGATAGCCACAGTTCGAATGTTCGGGTTGCCAGCATCACCACTTTGTGGGATTTGAATGTTGGCACCACTACGATCCTGAATCTAGCTCCTTCTACGTGCGGATGAGTGATAGCCACAGTTCGAATGTTCGGGTTGCCAGCATCACCACTTTGTGGGATTTGAATGTTGGCACCACTACGATCCTGAATCTAGCTCCTTCTACGTGCGGATGAGTGATAGCCACAGTTCGAATGTTCGGGTTGGCAACATCACCACTTTGAGGGATTTGAATGTTGGCACCACTACGATCCTGAATATCCTTGATGGTAGATCCAGCCTTGCCAATGATCAGTCCTACATCGGTATCTGGGACAGCCACAGTCACAACAACGTGACCAGCCTAAAGTGCTTCTTGAAGCCCAGACTCTTGGGAGTTATTTTCAAAGGGCATGTCTGTAGAGGTGGTCTGCGTTCGCTCGTTTACCATGCTTTGAATAATGGATCGACACTGATCAATCGCCTCCTTGGTAGCAGCTTGAAGGGTAATCACACGCTGCGTCTGACCTGGTTGCATCTCGTTTTCTTTTGAATCTGAACCTTGCGGCTCTCGCTTGCATGGACGCAATGGATTCACCTCCTCTCCCAAGAATTGAACCCACAATTTCATTCGGGACACCAATTTGTTCCTCCAAGAGAGTACCTCCGACCGCCATGCCGGCATTGTGAGTGAAACTGGCCACGGGTGCTGGCTTGTACCCATCCACTCTGCACAAGCACCATTAACAGCAGTAGGAGCCGAAACCGTCGAAGAAGGCGCATCGTCCACCATGGTCTCGGCCTGGTCTGCGTTAGCAACGAAGGGAGCCTCAACTAGCTGTTCGGCATTCTCACAGGCTTCCGTTGTCGGTCCCTCAATCGAAATGTGGAGTGGCTGTAACAAAGAACATCGAGTAAGATCACGATTCACAACAATACCTCCAACTCATGACGTCGTAGTTGAACATACGTGCTCCGGGATTCCTGGTCCAAGTTTTGGAGTCTACGATGCATTTAATCACGGTGATCGTAGCCTTTTTGAGTATCTTGCACAACGAAGACGAGTTCGTACTCCTTTTCGTCATTTTTCTGCTTTTTCTGATTCGTCGTCAAAGCTCCGGCCTTGAGGGTCTGTGACTCCTCCCAAAGCTCCTGCTCCATCTTTTCTCCCTTGCTCTCAACGTATCGGGAAGTTAAGAGCGCTCAGACCTGTTCGGACTTACTGGCTCTTTCGTTGAATTCATCTGGCAGTCTGTAGAAATCATCATTCTTGTTCTCATCGTCGCCCTTCTTTTCCTTGGCCATGCGCAGTATCTCCCTACCTAGTTGCCGACGTTGTTTTTCAGCTTTTGTGAGCTTCACACCTCAAAAGAGTTCTTAGTCTTCCGCCAATTCCTGTTCCAGCAAGGTGATTTCTCGCTCTTCTCGCTTTTTCAGAAAGCTGGACGACTTTGTTCACGCAACTTCTCCATCGTCATGGTTTCACCAGTGTGTGTCAGTTACAACAGTTTCACCCCTTAGAAGGCGCTGCTCCATGTCTACCTGTCGTTGCGCTTTCTCTGCTGTTATTTCAGTCTTCACTTTCGTGTTTGATTTCTCCTTTGCCAACATGCGCTTAACGAACTCGTCACGCTCTTGTAGATCACGTTCGCAATCTAATTTTGCTTGCTCCTCTTTTGTCAACCCAGATTCTTGTTCTTGTTGCTGACGTCGCCGTCTTCGTTCATCGTCGGGTCTTAGGATTGTGGTTGAACCCTCTTCATCGCTGTCATCGCGTGGACTTTTACTCTTCCTTTCCTTAACTTTCTTCTTGCTCTCTCTCGTTCTGGTTGACTGCAAAACCGGGACGTCTTCCTCGTCTGTACTCGTCGTCAAGAAGTTTGTACTGCGCAGCTTGTTTCACCCAATCTGAGCACATTTTTCATAAAGGCTTTGACAAAACAAACTCAATCGATCCGATGAAACTGAAATCCCACCATTCTTGAGCTAAGACAGGATGAAAGAGGGTGAGCTGTTCTTTCGTCGTGCTACGGCGACTAGATAGGAAGCAAGAGCAGAGTGTGTAAACCCCAATAAGTCATGAAGTGCGTCCAAACACCAAGTCACGATCACATCTGATGACCACGTAATACTTAAACTACAAAGCGACCCTGACTAAATAACAGGTAGTTTTCTCAATAGTACCAGAGTAGTCGAGCCTATGCAGTTCTCCTTGGACTATCAACGATTCGAGGAGCGCGCTGATATGGACTTCTTGGCATTCTCGGGGGCCTGCGAACCAGTGCACCAGTGCTAGAACCATCATCTGCGGAGAGTGTTGATACAACTGTGAACCACTCTTCAAACCGCACGTGCGATGAGTACTCCAACGAAAGTCGGTCTCGTCCTCGGTGCGTGTAATACTCGGACCAGAACCATAAAAGTGCTCGAAAATTGGGCAAAATATCTGCATGATCACCCAGAATAGAAGATAGCCCTCGATATCGTTCAAAAGGTGGGACTTTTTGATCATAAATTTCAAGCTGATTCATAGACGCCGACAGCAATGCCTCGCGTTCTCGAACCAACTCGTGACCTGTGGAGACTGCATCCTTTTCTCTTGTATCTAATCGCCTAAGCTCGCGGATGACCCCAGAAAGCTGACGGCGACGACTCGCTAACATTGAAACTACGACCGCGGTGTTGAGGCAACAAATATTCTCGTGGTCGATGTTTTCAGATCAACGACGACGTACAGCAGGTCCGTAGGAGCCGCTGAAGATGACCCGAACGACGATGGAACAATGGAGAAAGCCCTCACATCAGCGAACGTTCCGTTGCATGGGATAAAGACATCGTCACTGACATAAAGCTATTTAGTTATGAAGATGGCGCACCTTATACTCCCAGTGAGACGAGAGAACGAATTGCAGCGACATACTTTGAAGGACTGATCAAGAATAGGACGGACGCATCAGGTGAGATGAGAACGGCGGCACTACCAGCCGTCGACGCTGGGCTTTACACCAGCCCGACATCGGACGTCCCCAAATCGAATGGTAGTGACGGTGAAGATCCAAGCAACGCGTCAGCAGCAACGCAGTCTACTGGCGAAGCAAGGAGCCAGAAGACGAGAGGTTGGCAGTGAGTGATGAACCTACGCTTGCCGACAAAGCCGTTTTCACCCGCAAATCAGAAGACGAGGATGATCGAAGCAAAGTTGACTCGATCATGCTAATTGACAACGACGACGAGGACGATGATGATGACGACGAGGAAGAAGATGACGAAGAGATTATGGAGGAAATCGCAAGAGAATGCTCTCCTGTCAGCGCGTGTCTCACTGAGGTTGGCACAATGGCGGGTGAAATCTACAATAGTGTCGAGGAGAATCGCAAGCGTCAAGATTCCAACGCTGGGGCTGAAGAAGATAACTTACAAAAAGGCGAGGCTATTCTGACTCAGGAAAACGAAATTTCCTTGGTTCCCTCAAACTCGGATGCTGTTCCACAGTCCGATGAAACAACAGACCCCGACCCACCGGAGAACTCAATCACGCCTACACAACGCCCTACGACCCTCAGGAAATCCCGGCGTACCCTTCGGAAGAGGGATCACTTCTGCAGTACCCAACTGAGTACGATGTCACCCACAGTCCGCTGCCTGCAGTTCCGTCTCTTCTTGGCGAAGACGTATTCGAGGATGAAGACGTTGGAACCGTCGACCGTGAATTGGATTTCAGCAACCAAGACATGGAGCCAGACACAGCAGAGGTTGGCGAGAAGGATGAGGTGCTCGTTTTGCCGAATGTCGTTGCCGGCGACGAATCGGAACCTAATCAGAAGCAGAGGAGGCTGGAGACGAACCGTCCTACGAGGACAAGATGCTGAAAGCTGAGAGGGATGCCGAGGCTACCAATTCTATTCTGAGCAGCGCTGCATTGAGCGCAGCTCTATTGGGCTTGGGCCCGAAGATATCGAATCGTCTTTCCGACGTACCGCAAGATGAGCGACTGGCTGCTCCCAAAGGAGTAGATCCCATTGATATTCCTATCCGAAGAGGCGCGTCGGCGGAGGAAACCATGTCCAGTGGGGAAGCCTATGTTGTGGGATCCATCGATGATTCCTCTCGTGATCCCCAGCATCCCGAAGCTATGGTATGGATTCATAAACACCCCACTAACGAGGATATGAATGCGAGCCATGATTACCCGGTCGGGACTGCTGTGAACGAGTCGCGACGACGGGGTCTCAGAAGAAGAACATTTCATTGACGAGGAGCAACCACCTGATAACTCAAAGACCCGCGACGCGTTCGCACAATCGAAGGATACTGGAAGTTGGAGTCGAAAGTGCTATATCTTGATCTGCATCGGTCTCGCTGTTCTCGCGATAATTATTGCCATCAGTGTCGTCTTCGGGACGAAAAGCGCGAGTAGCAATGCGATGGAGGGACCTTCCACAGGCGGCGAGACTCGTGAGACACAATTCAGTCAACTTCTTCTTGTGGGAAATTCTCTGGCGGATCCTTCGCTACTTTCGGATGAATCATCGTCGGAGTCCAAGGCGATGAATTGGATCATTTACGAAGACCCACTGGCGCTTGATCCTACCAACGCCTCGGCTGAGAACGAATTGCGTATCTTGCAGATCTAGCCGCACTGCATTTCCGAAATAGACACGTCCGCCCGCAGTCGCTGCACCTCAAGCAGAGACCGTTCAAAATAGGATTTTGCGTTCGCAAGCTGGGTCATGGCGCCCTCGGATAGAAGGGAGCCACAAGGGGATGGGACAGGCAAAAGAAACATGTGTTTCATGTCACGCAGTTCACCCGGAACTGTCTTGAGGGCCTTGAAAAGATCCGACACAGCTCGCTGCTTCATCTGTTGTGAGTTTTATCCTTCCTTAGAGACTGGATGCGGTCGAAGATGGCTACGCATACATCTGCGGAGAGCTGGGATCCCATTTGAGCCCAAGATTGCCGGTATTCAGTTTCCACCCGTAGTAACATCGTAATGCATCTCTTTGTGATATTGACTCATTCTTCTCACGAACTCGTCAGAATCAAGTCCGACGTTGAGAGCGGATTCCCACTTCCTTCGAACCGGAGTCGTCGAATAGGCTATCGATTCAGCATCATGAATCTCCACCGAATTCTCAATCAGAGGAAAATTTCCCTATTGCTCGGAACTTTCGTCGACGATTCGGTGCCGGCGCTATCTGGAGCTCGAATACCTTCGCTGTAGTATTCCTCCAGAAGCGACAAAGAGACACTTCGAGGACGTCGTCATACCCGCGAAGGTGTTTCATCAGCTTTCGATGATTCCTTTCGGTCGACTCGACGAGGGCATAGTAAGATTGCTCGTCCCACTTCGCAAGTTTCACTTCGTCTTTCAGCTTGGATTCAAGTGGACTCCGCATTGCGTTCTGTCGCGAAGCGACAGAGGAGGAATTGCGAGTAATATGAACAAATTGACGAAAGAATGCGGAAGATAGACTGCCCAGCGAGGTCAACGTTGGCTCCAAACTGACATGCCAGCGACTTCACGAGCCCGATCTGCATACTGGTGTACGCAACTGCTCTGAAACGAGGATTAGATCCTGATGGAGGCAACGCCGCATGCACCAGGTCGGACCGCCATACGATCACGTCGCCTTTGGCGAGATGGATTCGTTTAGGTTCCAACAAAAATCATTTTGAAGTCTATCGATTTCCTCATCGGTCAACGGAACCCAGGAGAACTTACCATGATAAATGTCCTTCGTGAGTTCTTGGTCTTCAATCAAGGCGGCAGCTGAATCAAAGCAGGAATCATGATCAGTGCCAGTCAGCAGAGCGGCGACGTCATGATCAGCAACAAACAAATCAACTTCGCACAAAACTGACGATTACCAGACAGGCTCTCAGATCGGGTAACCACAAGACTGGTGTGTCAAGTGACCCAACCAAGTGACCTATTCAAGTATTGTGAGTATCGTGCGATGTTGGTTGTGTGTGATGCATGCACAACATCGAAACCACTTTTGCTTTGAGGACTCCTGCTTGAACAACATGATGACAAGTTGTTTGGAGTGTGTGTGTTGTGTGTTGGTGTTCTCCGCAGCTTCAGCCCTTTATTCAAACTTGCATTTTGCAGTGCTTCTCCGACTACTACAACTAGTACTCAAGTTTACTCTGTCCACGACCGTTGTATGTTCCGAGTTGGGAGTGGTACAAGTACGTTTACCCTTAAGCTGTGGTTTTGTATGATATGCTTAGTGCAAGTACTCTACACGACCGGTAGTACAAGTATACAACCCAGTACGTTGATAGGGAACGCATCACTAAGTACAATGGTAGTAGTCCGCACAACAAAACCTTCTTCATGTCACATCAAAACCTTCTTCGTGTCACAGCAAAACCTGCTTCGTGCGAAGAAGCATCGAAGACATCTGCTTCGTGCAAAGCAACGTGGAATTTGCCTTCTCATAGGATTCTTTTGATGTGCGGATGGCTGGCTCGCAAGGATTCAGTGCTGAACACGACCCAAAAAGACGTTATTAACACCGTTTTCATAACGTACAAGACTCGCTAATGAAAACCCCAAAAATGACGAAGAATAGGGTTAAGATGAATTTCCGCATGTCCCAGGTAGCCAGGTACAAGTACTGTAGTCTACTCCGAGCATTTGTCTACTGTACCTGGTACCTATTCACAAAATAAATGCGAATCTTTTGTGTAATTCGACAATCTGTATCATTTTCCGGGTTCGACTTTTTGCGAAGGACATTCCCTGATCGATCGGCCAGCATGAACGGAGTTGTAAACAGGGATGCGCAACAATGGATTGTATTACAATATATTGTTACCAATACATATTGTATTGGTCGGTCCAACAATAGCAATATATTGTATTGTTGAACTTGTATTGTTACCTCTTGACAATACAAATAATATATTGTACCAGATACAATATATTGTACTCGGAGTACACCACTTTCATGAACTCTGTTATCGTTGTGTTTAAAACAAATTCAGATTTTGAATTTGTTTTAAACAGTTTTGTTTAAAACAACTTTGTTTAAAACAGCCACAGTTCACAGTAGTAAGGACTAATCAGCATGAACTTATAATTGCACTTATGCCTGACAATACTCTGCCTTGTTGAATGCAGGTTTCTCACCAACTGAATGGTATGGATCCCCTAAGTGTCCACTGATAACATCCTTTAGTCTCACCATTCTTGAATCAAAATGTATTGAATTGTCTCACATGCATCACTTAAATGATGTTATGCATTTTGATGCTGTTTCAACAACCTATAAACAGTATATGTGATGAGCAATGAGACTTGTCCATGAAAAAACCGCATCATAACCGTAAAACCTTAACCCTAACCTTGATTTCAATTAAACAAATTGTTTTTTGGAAAAAAGTTGTTTTAAACAGCTGTTTAAAACAGGGTGTTTTAAACAGCGATTAAACAAACACAACGATAAGTCTGATGCGAGGTAAAAAGGACAATATATTGCAATATATTGCATTCAATATATTGTTACCAATATAATTGTATTGGCTACTTCAACAATATCAATATATTGTATTGGTCGCAACTTATATTGTATTGGTGGTAACGTATAATGCTCTCACAGTTCATGATTCGTTATTCAACTATCCGTTTGATTCTCCGGGTTTGATTACTTGCAAGTACATATTTGTAACTTGTAATCCAATCAATCGGCAATGTTTGAAGTGTTCGACTCTCCGGGCTCGATTGCCTGAAAGGACATCTTTGTACGTAACCGATCAAGAATTATGTTAAAGTCAGATGAACATTGAGCAACCCAACCAAGGGGCCATGCCTGGACATCATGATCAATACTACGGGTTGGGCTATATCTCCGGTGATGCAGCACTACTTTCACAGGTGGTTGAACACCTAGCAAAAAGTAAACTCTTGCCAAATAGTAGGTCTTGCTATAAGAATGAATTGTGAATGAAGAAAAATCATTTCCATTCAACATCTACTAATAAGAGATAAGAGCATGCCCAGCAGAGGGCTGTGCTGTTGTTCAGCTTAGTGTTTTATAATGGTACACATACAAATACCTCCAAAATCATACCACTGTTTTGGCCTGATTTAATTTCAAGCTTAAAGAAGATCTAGAACTACATTCACAATTCCTGATCAGCAGATCCAAAATCACTGATTATAGCATTCATGCCACGATGTAGCTCTGCTCAATTACTCTGTATTACAATACTATGCATACCATTTACCATTCAAGCCATTTGGGTTTTTCTTGCGCAGCATTCACCCTTCTCAGATCTTGTTAGGGGGGTGCTTGAAATGATTTTTCATTCCTGACTTCCTTAAGGTCAAGGAAGCAGTGACTCGAATGCCAAAATGCAGATTCATTTAGAATTCCACCTCCATACCCAAACATGTCAAATTTTTGAAGAATGACTGTGTTGTTGATCCAGAATACTTCTTGTCTGATATTGGAGGTATTGATTTGGCTGTTCGCCATTGATGCTGACATAATCAGGATGTTCACGAAGAGGGTTACTATGCTAAGCTTCCACTAATGACCCATGATCATGTCAAAACTTTAGCGCACATCTACAGGACAACCACATCCTCTCATTAGTCAATGGCATCTTTTCCTTTGATCTCAGATTTCTGGGCTTTCATACAAAAGCATTCCATCTGTCACAATGTTTTTCCTGGAATTTTTACAACAGACAACTTAGAGATCAGCCATCATCCTGCGTCCCTCCACAAGCAGCCCCAATTAGGACATGGTGCCATCTTTTGAATGCTACAGTATTGTGACTGTGAGGCAGCCCAATCAGCATTCATGCTGTCAAATGCATGATGCTTTTCTACTTATATCAACAATAGACATGTGTGTGCCACACACAGTACTTATTCCATGTGGTACATTTACAATTTAGCCACTATCAGGTACAACGTGATTTACATGCATCAACACAATGAATAACGGAAAACTTTCAATTATAGATATCACTGGCAGTAATTGAACCGATTTCTTTATCATAGCTGGTTATGTTCTACCTCGAAATGACAAGTACCAGCTGCAGCAACATGTACCGTATTTCTACACCATCTCAAATATTCAAATGCCTTTCACTATGCGGTAGTAGTTGGTGTACAGAATGCACGTCATTGTAGAGGAACACAATACAGAGTAGTTGTACTATTACTAAGGGTGCGGAGTATTGTACCTAGGTCATCTTTGCTGGAGAACTACTATGGTATGATTACCTCAGGAATGAAACCAGTGTTGTATTATCCAATCCACGGATCCTCCAGATTAAGTAGAAGTGGTAGTACTACGATACATGATAAGGGAAGCCTACTTTATGACATTTTTTGCTCATCTGCATTTGGCATATCAACTCCAAACGATTATTCCAGCATTTTTGGAACCGCAACATCTGCTGCATCTGCTTCCTACTATAGCTATGGAAACAAGTTGACACCAAAAGCTGATGAAGGTCAAATTTCTTCTTCCCCCCTTCATGTTGCTTGTCCAAAATCATCCCATTGGAAGTGAGGATTCTCATGATCATGTACATGCAATGGTAGTGCTGTTGCCTGCTATGTCTCCAAGTGATGGGTAGAGGTATCTAAACACGAAGACATTTTGGACAAACCCAATGTTGGCATGTGCAAACTTCTTTGTGACATGACGTTTTCTGGAAAAGGTATTGTGTTCTTGATAGCTCAGGTGGTGGTGGATGACTCAACACAACTAGTATTGGAACACATTTGAGTGCACGACAAGTTTACAAGCACTCTGAAAACAAGGTTGATGGTGCAAATTGGGTGAAGGTCCCTCCATCTTGTGTATGGTGTTCTTTGCTCACTTGCTTTGTGGCTTGAATTGGATTTGATATCAAAACTAACAGCAATGAATTTGCTGTGCATTTTATATCAGTGATTAGTGGTGTACATGTTCCTGCTGAAGGCGGACTCAAGTTTAAGGCCACAATTCAAGCTGCATTTAGTATTTTACTCAGGTGTGAGGAATCCAAAGGCAAGGATTTTAATCAAGAAGTACTCTTGGAATGGGAACATGTTTCAGTGCTGACTTTCATGCTGAGTTGAATCCAATCAAGAATATGACAGTGATGGTGTCAGGTGATCATGGAGCAGAGTTTATTGACATGGTTGGGACAATCAATACTGATGGATTTACTGGACTAGAACATGGTGGTGTGAACGGGACAATTAATGTGGCAATTGGACATCATACAGCTTGATTTATTGGCTCAACATCCTTTTGAAGGCTGATACCAAGAGCCTTCAGAGTCTGGTTGATGCTATCATCACAGGATTTATTCTGCATCACACAAAATGCTCATTATAACTCGCATCCCACCGATGCAATCTTTGCATGCTGATGAAGGAGATTTGCTGCTGTTTCATACTTTTCCGCATGTTGCATCAGTGCCTTGGCGAGATTGTCAAGTGCGGACGTTGGTTTGAAGCCAGAAGCGACACAAAGGATGATCGACACGACACTGACTTCATTTTTTACCACACCCAAAAAATGCATTGCCAATTCAATTTCAAGTTCCCTATTCAGGACAGCTGCTGACTTGCCAAATGACTTCAGTGGTGACACATCACCTGCAAGACGATGCCGGCGTCCCCTTGATATGAGACATACACCAAATGTAGCAGTAGAGTTGGACACAACGACAGCACATCCACCTTGGTTTCTTTCCATGCATCTAGAGACGGAGGAAATTGCATCAAGGGAGCACATCGTGGTCTTTTGCGGCATGGTTCCATGATGGTTGTAGTTCTCGATTGAAATCTTGTTAATATACACGACGTCTCCAAATAGTTGCTCCTGTTTCGTTCATAGAAAGAGGGAAGAGGAAGCCGAAAAAAGTACATACCAGGAACCTGGAACTCTTAGTACTAGTACTCCAGTATCCAGTACAGTGTAGCCTAATGAACACTGGTGTATAGCAAAGCAGCATAACCCAAAAATTGTCGCAACTCGAAAGCCCAAATGGCACGTGGCACGTAAATGTACTACTGTACCTACTACCTACCGGTAGTTCGGTGTCTGCTCTATCATATCCTGAAATCTGGACTATGCTTCTATCCTTGCAATTTGAAAACCCCTGCAAGCCGGCTTTGCGTGAAAGGATTTAGTCTCAAATTTTGCTCCGCTGAAGCTTCATCAGTCATCAGCAAAAAAATCGAAAATCAACGAACAACCATGAGCAGTTCCAAACGCACTAATTACGAGACAGATCGGAACGCCTTGTTCGGTCCACCCAAGAAAGGCAGCGCTGCACCTTCTGGCCCTAAGCACAAGCGAGAAAATGAAGCCAATCGAGATGCGCTTTTTGGAGGTGTAGAGGAGAAGGCGAGTGGAAGCCGAACTCGAGCAGCTGCTGGAACAAGCGCTGCGTCCAAAATCAAATCCTCGTCTTCACCTTCCACTTTGGCACCTCTATCAGGATCAAACAATGATTCCAGCAATATTTCTCGTGGATACTCTCGTGACGCCAAGCCCAAGGTCAGCTCGACTCTGACAGGCTCAGCAAAGATGGCCAAGTTGAAAGAAGCAGAGAATTTTCGTGATCAGGCGACCAAACTCATGCAGCGTGGGCTCTTTACGCGACCCGATCCCGTCATGGCCGCGAATTACTACAAAAAGAGCGGCAGATGCGTATGGTCTGTGTGGAGAAAATCGCTTGGAGCGCTTGCATCGCGTGGCGAGTGCTGACTGCCAAATGGGAAACGGAAGCTATGCATCTGCGGCATCCGAGTATGCCAGAGCTGGCGCGCTTGTCAAAGAATCGAATGAAGAGCTGGAACGCCGACGTAAGGAGGGTTGGAAATTTTACAGTGACGCTGCGGCGGCTGGCGGCCTGGACTAAGGCGAATGAGCCAGGAAGGCTGCCAATTGTCATGTTATCGGCTTTGGCATGGACATGGGATGACGAGACAACCGTGTTGGAAACACAAGCCTTGACGTCGTTGGAGCAGGCAGTTGAAGCTCATGTGCCAGATGTTCTAAATGTTTATGCTCGCTATCGCCAAACAGGATCTTCACAATTTGTGGATCCCAATAACAGGGACGCAGTACCATCTGAGGAGACACTGAATCTGGCAAGAGAACATATGGTGAAAACCCCATATGCTGAACCTCTCCAAGAGGTAACGCATACTCTTATTCATTACGGTGAATATCAGTCCGCCTTGTATGCCTGTGGTGCCGCGAGTGCTCTGCTCGAGGCTGATGGTGTCTCCACGCTGAC
>JAKSYS010000529.1:0-43685 GCA_022925895.1 Fragilaria crotonensis | reverse complement strand
CCATTCCATTTTGGAATGTGACCTCGAACGGTTCATCGTCCTACATTCCTGTGGAACAAGATGATCATATGTTCATCAATATGATCGACTCTTCCCCAATCGTTATTGAGAGCACAAGCTCATCTTTTTCCAGTTCCAAAGGTCGCTGACACCCTCTGGTTGATGCTGCTTCGACGTATGATGGGATTGGAGAACTGGAAGTCAATCGACGATGATTCTTTTGAAGGACTTGTCCGGCTCGGATTTTCCCCGAGCAGGCCGCGGCGATGATGAATTCTCCGAGTACACCAGAGCCACCTTCGTTCGTGACCCAAAGGATCGCTTTCTGTCCACCTTCCTCGACAAAGTCATGAGCGGCGATGCCTCAATCAAGCAAGCATGTTGTCCTCAAGACCAAAACTGTCTCCACAAGTACCAGACCATGTCTGACTTTGTATCACTTATTCAGACCTGTGATGACAAGCACTGGATTCCAATGAGCACCTGGATCGACAGAAAGTTTGTCCCACGCTCAACTTTGTCGGTCACCTCGAGACCGCCGAAGCCGACGCAAGATCTTTGCTCGAAAGGATCGGAGCGTGGGAGGCGTTCGGATCATCTGGTTGGGGTGAGCATGACAATGAGGCCATCTTCGCAACAAAAGATAAGCTCACTGACGTCACTTCCAGCGAGCTTTCTGGGTCCTGGGATCTCCTGTCGAAGCTGATGACTCCTCGCATTGAGTCGACTTTGGAATTGTTCTACGAAGAAGACTACAGCATCCGCGAGTTCGGCTTGCCGCTTAAAAAGATTCCCTTCCCTGTTGAGATGTCCAGTTCGCTTCAATCCAAAAAGATGTTTTCAAACAAGCAAACCTTCAATAAGGTTCATATCATCATGTTTGAGACGTCGAGCACCGAACAGTACGAAGAGAATTCCTCGCTTGGGTTTTTCCTCCAGACGAGCGAACGGGTTGGAATCGAGACAACAACATTCGGAGCAGGTACGAGCTTCAAGGGATGGGGTGACAAGTATCTGCACATCCGTGACATTCTGAAGGAAATGAGCGACGACACCCTCGTTGTTGTCTCGGATGCAAGAGACGTCCTGCTGAATGTCCCTGACAGAGAGTCAGCAGCAGCATCGTTTCCCATTTCATCTCGTCCTATCAGAGAATGACGATTAACCGACCTGATGCTGTGGTAATGTCAGCTGAACCTCAGTGCTGTGTTTCGGCCATGAGCCAAGCTGGTCCACTCGACTACTTCGATCCGATCACAGGCGAACGAAAGGAGCGAGCCTGCACCTCTGGAAAGGACACATGCCAGTACGAGGATGGCTTCCGTATCAACGCATGGAAAACCTTCATGTCGGAACTCGTATCATCGGACGGGAGAATACCAGGCAAGTGCTTACTTGAATGCTGGCGTCTTCGCCGGTTCAGCAAGGAACATTCTCCATCTCCTGGATCGTAGACATCGGCGAGACTGAAGATGACCAGGCTGTTCTGTCGGGACTTCTTTACCATGATCCTGAAGCACTGGTTCTCGACTACGAACGAATTGTTTGAGTTGCCGAATGGCCCAAGGGTTAGAGGCCGGTTGTGTCTTTTTCGAAGACAGCGAAAACATTTTGATCCACAGTGTGACGGGCTCCCTGATGATGATCCACACTCCCGGAAAGTTCTACGGTTGTCTTGATCTCTTGATCGAAAAGATGGGCGGTGTCAGTCAGAAACGATACCTCGGACGCGCGCTTAAAGCCGCCAATTACAAGCCGACGAGAATGCCGACGAGAAAGCCGACGAGAAAGCCGACAAGAAAGCCCACCAAAAAGCCCGCAAACAAGCCGACGAGAAAGCCAACCAGAGCGCCCACTAAGTCGACCAAAAAGAACAAGAAACTTTAAGTCGAACAGCCCGCGAGATCGGTTTTCTGGGAACTGGTGATGAGTGATGAAGGCGTTGCCCACGGCACAAGGTGTGGAGCAGAATGTATCAACTTTACTCCAGGATGTGTTTGTAATACATAAACTAATCAAATTTTTGTGTGATGGTGCACTGTGAAAGAGGTGACGAGCTTGCGGCAATCATGCTGGAAGCGCATGTCGTTGTATGCATTGTACTCTTGTCGTAGTAGAACTCATGGTTGTCCGCAATGTCTCGAGTCCACGGCGGCATTGGATGACGTACGACACAGGGTGGACCTATTGGTTAGCTTTCTGTTGGATCCGTATTGCTTGTAGATGGCATTAATCTTGAACAGAGTGTCGTCGTCCAGACGAATACCATAGGCCTGAATATCTTCGTGCAGTTGGGTCATGGTTGTTCCACCAATAATTGTAGAAGCCACGTGTTCGCGATGGTAGCACCACGATAGTTGCCAATTGCGTTGGAGTCAATCCTGTGTCTTCGGCGAGGGCAGCATATGCGTTGACGGCGGCGCAACCAAGGTAGCGATCCATGAAACCTGGAAATAGCTTGAGACGTGCCTTCTGGGAGTTTGTCTGGATTTCCGGCAAGAGTACTGTACGGTAGCAAGCCTACCTTGTGATGGTAACATGGTTCTGCCAAGCCAGAATCAAAGTCCTTGCGAACCACCAAAGAATAAGAGTTCTGAATAGAAACAACCTTTGAATAGAGAGCTGGAGAATGTTTTGCGAGCTCAACCATGGAGCATACCCATATGGTGTTTCATTGCTGACACCAACGTAGCGAACCTTGCTCTTCAAAGTCATTGTATCCCTCCTTAAGCTGCAGCGGTGAGAAGTCTGGTTGCCCAAGAGTCCACCCGTATACCGATCGGGCAATGCAAATTGCAGCAAGTCAATGTAGTCGACGCCGAAACGTTTGAGTGACGAATCGACACTGAACAAAACTTGGTCTCGATTCAATTCCGCAGGCGTCCCCGGTTCGGCGCGTGGCATCCACGTCATGATCGGAACTGCCACACATGACACTGTCGCGATTTCGTGTTTTGAGGAACTCGGCCACAGTCCGATCCGTGTCACCGCAGGTGTTTGGTTGGTACAGGATTCCAAGTTTCAATTGTCAGGGTATATGACCAGATTCATAAATTGCCTCGACAAAGTGTTGGATAGTTGCAGTCTGACTATCATTATCGGAAGGACGAACCGCCATGCCGTGGATATGATAGCATTTATTGGGGTATCATTACGATTTCATGCTTGTACATGAGATCTTCCAATAATGACTGTCCCACCATCATGGAGCCAATCGAGCTTCCATATCCTACTATATTATAAATTAATTGTGTGTGTGTGTCTGCGTCTGCAACGGAGGCGACCACTATAGCGACTGCTTGTACACGCACGTGTGGATTACATGTACTTCAGGCTCTCTGGTACAAATCATTAAAATTCATGTTGAACGACAGAGTCAAAGCATATACTGTAGGACCTATACTGTTCGATTCAAAGTTACTGATGAGCAGTTATTGAATCTGCTAGAAGCACAGGTTGCTTCACAAATGTTACTGAACGTGCGATAAATGAACTGCAATTCTATGGTGTCGATGTCAAACAAACCTGGAACTACCTCCAAATCACTTGCTAATTGTACATGGATTTGTTCCCTATAAGACTCTACGGATGGTCATCAGCATCAGCAAATGAATCAGGTGAAAAACCCATTAAACCACTTGTGCTATCAACAATCCAACAGCTCCTTACGGATTTTGGAGCCAACACTACTGCAATGCAAATATCAATACCACTGCCGGTTTTGCCTACTACTGTCCCGGTGTTCGTGTTGGTGCCATCATCTACATATATGTAGTTGCCCGTTGACTGCTTGTGCAATCCTCAAACGATCCCAACAAGATCAATTTTGATTCCCTTCACAGCCTTCTTGCAAGATACCTATGTTGGCAACCGACTCTTCTAGATTCTATGCCTAATGGGACGTTCACTGCTCTGGCATCTCATCCCACTCTAGTACCCAGTTTCCCTCAACCAAAATTGCCTACTAGTACACAGCACCACACTGCTCATGCCATAACAACCAGCCGATCCATCACTGGTTTAGTTTTTATGCTCCTCTGTGGTGGTCCCATTGCCTACAAATTGAAGGTCCAATGAACCGTATCCACAAGTTCCATCAAAGCCTAGTTCATTGCCGCCGTCCATGCTGCTGCGAAGATAGCATAATACCCCCCCCCCCCCCCTCGCTCTATCCTTCAAATACTCGCAACCTGGGCCGGCCAACTGTGTAATGAAGCAGCAATTCTGATGACGTCCGGCCGATGCCTTACGTATGCCACATCAACATTCAGCATTTTGCTATCCAAGAACAATGGAAAGTCAATGGTGAGAAAATGTCCTCTGCCACATCCCCAGTATCATCAATCCCGCAGATGCCCTCACAAAATCTTTCAAATTTTATGGGTTCCCATGACAATGATTGAAACCGTCCCCTTCTGTCATGATAATGCACTCCTGTGTATGCACTGTTCTTGTCCTTGTGGATGCATACAATGGGGAGTGTGTCACTGCAGCATTTCATGCCACAATACATGTCTGAGAGCCGAGCTTGAAATAAGTGGCACTTCATATTATTGAATAACTATACGTTTGTTCAAATTTACAACGGGGTATACCAAATATTTACCAGACGCTCTCGATACTGAAATCCAAGTCCTGCAGTATTATTTTTCCAATCCCTGTCTGAGAGTACTATGTCAGTTGCACAAGCTACGACCACAGTATTACAAGTGCCAGCAGTTGACTTTAGCCTAATCGGAGTACTCCAGATACTCTGCACAACTTCTAACATAGCCTTGTATTGCCTCATTTGCACCTTGCCGGTCAACATCAATTGTAAGGCATCAGGCTAGTTTACAGATTACAACCGCACAAACTGAAATAGCAAGATCTGCAGAGACAGGAAATTTCTCATCAACCATACTGCACTTCCTTCTGATTGCACCTCCTTCTGATTGCACCATCATGGTTTCACCTGTTTTGTCTTTTGAACCGCCCTTGTGACATGGATGGCCTCATATTACTACTACTACTACTCCCGTGTGCAATCACACATGCTAGTTCTGTCCCTGCAGTTTGTGCGCTTCTTGCGGGCTTCTCCCTTTACACCGTTGTAAAAGGGGCAAATGGTCCAAGATATTAATATTGTTCATCAATCCAGGGCGGAAAAAGTTAAAGCGCCAGGAATGGCAGGAATGATCTACAGCAGCCTCCACCAGTACAAAGTTGGATGCCCAGACTTACTAGTATCTTGGAACATGCCCTTCTATGAAGAGGGGCAACTTTTCTATTCCCAATGCATCCTGGGAATCCAGATTCCAGTCCCATCAGTAGAGGATTGATGCCGTCACTTGTAGGGTGTTGGAGTGAATCTGCTTTGCACGCCTCATTCACAGCGACCCAGAAGCACATCATTTTGCTTCAACATCCGTAGATGCTCCCATCCTGTCTTTTTCATCGTGTTCTGTGGACGACACACCTGCCTGAAGTGAGCAGTCATAATGCTGAAGCAACCTTTTGATGTGGTGAAAATCGATACTAACCTCTTCTACAATGTTTATCACAGATCTATTTATAGGTCAGTGCATTTCATGGGGCTGGCCCCAAAGGGCAGGCAAAATGGGTAGGAACAGATGGTGTATCGAGTGGCACAGAATGATGTGGTGACAAGCAATCCTATCTTGCCAGCTGCATCCTTTTTCTGATGAAAATAGTCATCAACACGGACCATCAATTCATCAAACGACGTAACGTATATAATGATATTAGTATGTTTAGAGTGTCAAGTACAAGTACCAGGTAGGTAATAGCGTTGTCGAAAGTCGAAATGCCAAAAGGTCCTGCCGGTTTTTAGGTGGTCCCGCTATTAGACCATTTTAGTAAAGTAGCGTGAACTGGTGAGGATACTTTAATGCCCGACTCTGACTAAATATCTCGATTTGGAATATCGCGTTCTCGAATGTGTTTGGACGAGTGGTGCAATTATGCGTTGGTGACTTTCTTTCCAACCGAAGGTGATGCATCGACTTCAAGTAGCGTTAGTAGAATAAACACTTAATCCATCAAAAACAATGGTCATTACATAAAAGTTAACTCAAAATTATCATAGTGCACACTCCGAGGATTGGGTCACGACTGTGTGACATACGCGAAACCTACGTGAATGAATGCAGGTACACCGATGATTCGAGGATTTTCATTCGCACCACCAAAAGTCTTCGGCACTTTCGTTCCACATGAAGATTGTCCTTAGACATGTCGAGGACTTTCATCCGCACCACTAATCATGAATTGTCTGTTTATAACAATTTAATTAAAGGGTGAACTTTTTTGTTCAATTAACGTGTAAGGAAGTTAGCTCGCGGGAAAAAAGTCATAGGCCTTCATCGTTGATTCTGCCGTTCACGGGACATGAGAGAAGTCGAACACAAAACAGCCACGAATAGATCTGCTATATCGGATGACCCATCCGCACATTCCAATATTTATGACTCCTAACTCCCATTATCATCTGTGCGCATTGGGAACACACAAAACTCTCTCACAAATCCGTTGAGCACTTGTTGAAGAGGAGTTGAAACAGATCCAACCTATCGTTCTGTTCCTTCTCTAACCCGACCTCTCCTCGCCCACCATCAATACTGTCTACTCTGCCAATGATTGCAAGTCTGAAACCGGCCGCAGCTGCCTTTGCACTCCTTGTATGCTGCGCCATTCCATTTTGGAATGTGACCTCGAACGGAGCATCGTCCTACATTCCTGTTGAACAAGATGATCATATGTTCATGAATATGATCGACTCTTCCCCAATCGTTATTGAGAGCAACAAGCTCATCTTTTTTCCAGTTCCAAAGGTCGCTGACACCCTCTGGTTGATGCTGCTTCGACGTATGATGGGATTGGAGAACTGGAAGTCAATCGACGATGATTCTTTTGAAGGACTTGTCCGGCTCTCGGATTTTCCCCCCGAGCAGGCCGCGGCGATGATGAATTCTCCCGAGTACACCAGAGCCACCTTCGTTCGTGACCCAAAGGATCGCTTTCTGTCCACCTTCCTCGACAAAGTCATGAGCGGCGATGCCTCAATCAAGCAAGCATGTTGTCCTCAAGACCAAAACTGTCTCCACAAGTACCAGACCATGTCTGACTTTGTATCACTTATTCAGACCTGTGATGACAAGCACTGGATTCCAATGAGCACCTGGATCGACAGAAAGTTTGTCCCCACGCTCAACTTTGTCGGTCACCTCGAGACCGCCGAAGCCGACGCAAGATCTTTGCTCGAAAGGATCGGAGCGTGGGAGGCGTTCGGATCATCTGGTTGGGGTGAGCATGGCAATGAGGCCATCTTCGCAGCAAAAGATAAGCTCACTGACGCCACCTCCAGCGAGTTTTCTGGGTCCTGGGATCTCCTTTCGAAGCTGATGACTCCTCGCATTGAGTCGACTTTGGAATTGTTCTACGAAGAAGACTACAGCATCCGCGAGTTCGGCTTGCCACTTAAAAAGATTCCCTTCCCTGTTGAGATGTCCGGTTCGCTTCAATCCAAAAAGATGTTTTCGAACGAGCAAACCTTCAATAAGGTTCATATCATCATGTTTGAGACGTCGAGCACCGAACAGTACGAAGAGAATTCCTCGCTTGGGTTTTTCCTCCAGACGAGCGAACGGGTTGGAATCGAGACAGCAACATTCGGAGCAGGTACGAGCTTCAAGGGATGGGGTGACAAGTATCTGCACATCCGTGACATTCTGAAGGAAATGAGCGACGACACCCTCGTTGTTGTCTCGGATGCAAGAGACGTCCTGCTGAATGTCCCTGACAGAGAGTCAGCAGCCAGCATCGTTTCCCATTTCATCTCGTCCTATCAGAGAATGACGATTAACCGACCTGATGCTGTGGTAATGTCAGCTGAACCTCAGTGCTGTGTTTCGGCCATGAGCCAAGCTGGTCCACTCGACTACTTCGATCCGATCACAGGCGAACGAAAGGAGCGAGCCTGCACCTCTGGAAAGGACACATGCCAGTACGAGGATGGCTTCCGTATCAACGCATGGAAAACCTTCATGTCGGATCTCTCGTATCATCGGACGGGAGAATACCAGGCAAGTGCGTACTTGAATGCTGGCGTCTTCGCCGGTTCAGCAAGGAACATTCTCCATCTCCTGGATCGTGTAGACATCGGCGAGACTGAAGATGACCAGGCTGTTCTGTCGGGACTTCTTTACCATGATCCTGAAGCACTGGTTCTCGACTACGAGAACGAATTGTTTGGAGTTGCCGAATGGCCCAAGGGTTAGAGGCCGGTTGTGTCTTTTTCGAAGACAGCGAAAACATTTTGATCCACAGTGTGACGAAGGCCTCCCCGATGATGATCCACACTCCCGGAAAGTTCTACGGTTGTCTTGATCTCTTGATCGAAAAGATGGGCGGTGTCAGTCAGAAACGATACCTCGGACGCGCACTTAAAGCCGCCAATTACAAGCCGACCAGAAAGCCGACGAGAAAGCCCACCAAAAAGCCGACAAGAAAGCCCACCACAAAGCCCGCAAACAGGCCGACGAGAAAGCCAACCAGAGCGCCCACTAAGTCGACCAAAAAGAACAAGAAACTTTAAGTCGAACAGCCCGCGAGATCGGTTTTCTGGGAACTGGTGATGAGTGATGAAGGCGTTGCCCACGGCACAAGGTGTGGAGCAGAATGTATCAACTTTACTCCAGGATGTGTTTGTAATACATAAACTAATCAAATTTTTGTGTGATGGTGCACTGTGAAAGAGGTGACGAGCTTGCGGCAATCATGCTGGAAGCGCATGTCGTTGTATGCATTGTACTCTTGTCGTAGTAGAACTCATGGTTGTCCGCAATGTCTCGAGTCCACGGCGGCATTGGATGACGTACGACACAGGGTGGACCTATTGGTTAGCTTTCTGTTGGATCCGTGTATTGCTTGTAGATGGCATTAATCTTGAACAGAGTGTCGTCGTCCAGACGAATACCATAGGCCTGAATATCTTCGTGCAGTTGGGTCATGGTTGTTCCACCAATAATTGTAGAAGCCACGTGTTCGCGATGGTAGCACCACGATAGTTGCCAATTGCGTTGGAGTCAATCCTGTGTCTTCGGCGAGGGCAGCATATGCGTTGACGGCGGCGCAACCAAGGTAGCGATCCATGAAACCTGGAAATAGCTTGAGACGTGCCTTCTTTGGGAGTTTGTCTGGATTCCGTTACTTGCCGCTCAAGCTGCCTCCCGCAAGAGTACTGTACGGTAGCAAGCCTACCTTGTGATGGTAACATGGTTCTGCCAAGCCAGAATCAAAGTCCTTGCGAACCACCAAAGAATAAGAGTTCTGAATAGAAACAACCTTTGAATAGAGAGCTGGAGAATGTTTTGCGAGCTCAACCATGGAGCATACTCCATATGGTGTTTCATTGCTGACACCAACGTAGCGAACCTTGCTCTTCAAAGTCATTGTATCCCTCCTTAAGCTGCAGCGGTGAGAAGTCTGGTTGCCCAAAGAGTCCACCCGTATACCGATCGGGCCAATGCAATTGCAGCAAGTCAATGTAGTCGACGCCGAAACGTTTGAGTGACGAATCGACACTGAACAAAACTTGGTCTCGATTCAATTCCGCAGGCGTCCCCGGTTCGGCGCGTGGCATCCACGTCATGCGATCGGAACGGCCACACATGACACTGTCGCGATTTCGTGTTTTGAGGAACTCGGCCACAGTCCGATCCGTGTCACCGCAGGTCTGTGGATTGGTTGGTACAGGATTCCAAGTTTCAATTGTCAGGGTATATGACCAGATTCATAAATTGCCTCGACAAAGTGTTGGATAGTTGCAGTCTGACTATCATTATCGGAAGGACGAACCGCCGATGCCGTGGATATGATAGCATTTATTGGGGTATCATTGCGGATTTCATGCTTGTACCATGAGATCTTCCAATAATGACTGTCCCATCATCGAGCCAATCGAGCTTCCATATCCTACTATATTATAAATTAATTGTGTGTGTGCGTCCGTCTGGCGTACTGCAACCAGCACGCACGGCACACCCTTATAGCGCGACCAGGTGCTCCCGGTCCAACACGCACTGCAAGGCCACCGCCCCGATGAGTCCGGCTCCCTTTGCTGGGAGCGCTTTCTGAATAAAGTATTGTCCGGCCATGGTTCTGTATCAACGACACACGAGCAAAGCATATATAGAGGGACCTTATACTGATTCCTCCAGACGATGTTCACCTCTCGGCAGCAGGTTGACGATCTTGCTGTCGGCCGCTGCGTCAATGCGGACTCAATTCGCAAGCGGTCTGCAACCATCTGCTCCTTGAAACATTCTATGGTGTCGATGTCAAACAAACCTGGAACTACCTCCAAATCACTTGCTTATTGTACATGGATTTGTTCCTAAGACTCTACGGATGGTCATCTGCATCAGCAAATGAATCAGGTGAAAAACCCATTAAACCACTTGTGCTATCAACAAGAATCCAACAGCTCCTTACGGATTTCGGAGCCAACACTACTGCAATGCAAATTTCAATACCACTGCCAGTTTTGCCTATTATTGTCCCAGTGTCCGTGTTGGTGCCGTCATCTACATATATATGTAGTTGCCCGTTGACTGCTTGTGCAATTCTCAAACGATCCCAACAAGATCAATTTTGATTCCCTCCACAGCAGCCTTCTTGCAAGATACCTATGTTGGCAACCGACTCTTCTAGATTCTCTGCGTAATGGGATGTTCACTGCTCTGGCATCTCATCCCACTCTAGTACCCAGTTTCCCTCAACCAAATTTGCCTACTACACACCGCACTGCTCATGCCATAACAACCAGCCGATCCATCACTGGTTTAGTTTTTATGCTCCTCTGTGGTGGTCCAATGAACCGTATCCACAAGTTCCATCAAAGCCTAGTAGTTCATTGCCGCCGTCCATGCTGCGAAGATAGCAAAATACCCCCTCGCTCTATCCTTCAAATACTCGCAACCTGGGCCGGCCAACTGTGCATTGAAGCAGCAATTCTGATGACGTCCGGCCGATGCCTTACGTATGCCACATCAACATTCAGCATTTTGCTATCCAAGAACAATGGAAAGTCAATGGTGAGAAAATGTCCTCTGCCACATCCCCAGTATCGTCATCAATCCCGCAGATGCCCTCACAAAATCTTCAAATTTTCATGGGTTCCCCATGACAACAACGATTGAAACCGTCCCCCTTCTGTCATGATAATGCACTCCTGTGTATGCACTGTTCTTGTCCTTGTGGATGCATACAATGGGGGAGTGTGTCACTGCAGCATTTCATGCCACAATACATGTCTGAGAGCCGAGCTTGAAATAAGTGGCACTTCATATTATTGAATAACTATACGTTTGTTCAAATTTACAACGGGGTATACCAAATATTTACCAGACGCTCTCGATACTGAAATCCAAGTCCTGCAGTATTATTTTTCCAATCCCTGTCTGAGAGTACTATGCTGTGTTGCACAAGCTACGACCACAGTATTACAAGTGCCAGCAGTTGACTTTAGCCTAATCGGAGTACTCCAGATACTCTGCACAACTTCTTACATAGCCTTGTATTGCCTCATTTGCACCTTGCCGGTCAACATCAATTGTAAGGCATCAGGCTAGTTTACAGATTACAACCGCACAAACTGAAATAGCAAGATCTGCAGAGACAGGAAATTTCTCATCAACCATATTGCACTTCCTTCTGATTGCACCATCATGGTTTCACCTGTTTTGTCTTTTGAACCGCCCTTGTGACATGGATGGCCTCATATTACTACTACTACTCCCGTGTGCAAATCACGCATGCTAGTTCTGTCCCTGCAGTTTGTACGCTTCTTGCGGGGCTTCTCCCTTTACACCGTTGTAAAAAGGGGCAAATGGTCCAAGATATTAATATTGTTCATCAATCCAGGGCGGAAAAAGTTAAAGCGCCAGGAATGGCAGGAATGATCTACAGCAGCCTCCACCAGTACAAAAGTTGGATGCCCAGACTTACTAGTATCTTGGAACATGCCCTTCTATGAAGAGGGGCAACTTTTCTATTCCCAATGCATCCTGGGAATCCAGATTCCTGTCCCATCAGTAGAGGATTGATGCCGTCACTTATAGGGTGTTGGAGTGAATCTGCTTTGCGCGCCTCATTCACAGCAACCCAGAAGCACGTCATTGTGCTTCAAGATCCGTAGATGCTCCCATCCTGTCTTTTTCATCGTGTTCTGTGGACGACACACCTGCCTGAAGTGAGCAGTCATAATGCTGAAGCAACCTTTTGATGTGGTGAAAATCCATACTAACCTCTTCTACAATGTTTATCACAGATCTATTTATAGGTCGGTGCATTTCATGGGGCTGGCCCCAAAGGGCAGGCAAAATGGGTAGGAACAGATGGGGTATCGAGTGGCACAGAATGATGTGGTGACAAGCAATCCTATCTTGCCAGCTGCATCCTTTTTCTGATGAAAATAGTCATCAACACGGACCATCAATTCATCAAACGACGTAACGTATATAATGATATTAGTATGTTTAGAGTGTCAAGTACAAGTACCAGGTAGGTAATAGCGTTGTCGAAAGTCGAAATGCCAAAAGGTCCTGCCGGTTTTAGGTGGTCCCGCTATTAGACCATTTTAGTAAAGTAGCGTGAACTGGTGAGGATACTTTAATGCCCGACTCTGACTAAATATCTCGATTTGGAATATCGCGTTCTCGAATGTGTTTGGACGAGTGGTGCAATTATGCGTTGAGTGACTTTCTTTCCAACCGAAGGTGATGCATCGACTTCAAGTAGCGTTAGTAGAATAAACACTTAATCCATCAAAAACAATGGTCATTACATAAAAGTTAACTCAAAATTATCATAGTGCACACTCCGAGGATTGGGTCACGACTGTGTGACATACGCGAAACCTACGTGAATGAATGCAGGTACACCGATGATTCGAGGATTTTCATTCGCACCACCAAAAAAGTCTTCGGCACTTTCGTTCCACATGAAGATTGTCCCTTAGACATGTCGAGGACTTTCATCCGCACCACTAATCATGAATTGTCTGTTTATATCAATTTAATTAAAGGGTGAACTTTTTTGTTCAATTGACGTGTAAGGAAGTTAGCTCGCGGGAAAAAAGTCATAGAACTTGCTCATCGTTGATTCTGCCGTTCACGGGACAGGAGAGAAGTCGAACACAAAACAACCACGAATAGATCTGGTATATCGGATGACCAATCCGCACATTCCAATATTTATGACTCGTAACTCCTATCATCTGTGCGCATTGGGAACACACAAAACTCTCTCACAAATCCGTTGAGCACTTGTTGAAGAGGAGTTGAAACAGATCCAACCTATCGTTTCGTTCCTTCTCTAACCCGACCTCTTCTCTCCCACCATCAATACTGTCTACTCTGTCAATGATTGCAAGTCTGAAACCGGCCGCAGCTGCCTTTGCACTCCTTGTATGCTGCGCCATTCCATTTTGGAATGTGACCTCGAACGGAGCATCGTCCTACATTCCTGTTGAACAAGATGATCATATGTTCATGAATATGATCGACTCTTCCCCAATCGTTATTGAGAGCAACAAGCTCATCTTTTTCCAGTTCCAAAGGTCGCTGACACCCTCTGGTTGATGCTGCTTCGACGTATGATGGGATTGGAGAACTGGAAGTCAATCGACGATGATTCTTTTGAAGGACTTGTCCGGCTCTCGGATTTTCCCCGAGCAGGCCGCGGCGATGATGAATTCTCGAGTACACCAGAGCCACCTTCGTTCGTGACCCAAAGGATCGCTTTCTGTCCACCTTCCTCGACAAAGTCATGAGCGGCGATGCCTCAATCAAGCAAGCATGTTGTCCTCAAGACCAAAACTGTCTCCACAAGTACCAGACCATGTCTGACTTTGTATCACTTATTCAGTCCTGTGATGACAAGCACTGGATTCCAATGAGCACCTGGATCGACAGAAAGTTTGTCCCCACGCTCAACTTTGTCGGTCACCTCGAGACCGCCGAAGCCGACGCAAGATCTTTGCTCGAAAGGATCGGAGCGTGGGAGGCGTTCGGATCATCTGGTTGGGGTGAGCATGGCAATGAGGCCATCTTCGCAGCAAAAGATAAGCTCACTGACGCCACCTCCAGCGAGCTTTCTGGGTCCTGGGATCTCCTTTCGAAGCTGATGACTCCTCGCATTGAGTCGACTTTGGAATTGTTCTATGAAGAAGACTACAGCATCCGCGAGTTCGGCTTGCCACTTAAAAAGATTCCCTTCCCTGTTGAGAGGTCCGGTTCGCTTCAATCCAAAAAGATGTTTTCAAACAAGCAAACCTTCAATAAGGTTCATATCATCATGTTTGAGACGTCGAGCACCGAACAGTACGAAGAGAATTCCTCGCTTGGGTTTTTCCTCCAGACGAGCGAACGGGTTGGAATCGAGACAACAACATTTGGAGCAGGCACGAGCTTCAAGGGATGGGGTGACAAGTACCTACACATCCGTGACATTCTGAAGGAAATGAGCGACGACACCCTCGTTGTTGTCTCGGATGCAAGAGACGTCCTGCTGAATGTCCCTGACAGAGAGTCAGCAGCCAGCATCGTTTCCCATTTCATCTCGTCCTATCAGAGAATGACGATTAACCGACCTGATGCTGTGGTAATGTCAGCTGAACCTCAGTGCTGTGTTTCGGCCATGAGCCAAGCTGGTCCACTCGACTACTTCGATCCGATCACAGGCGAACGAAAGGAGCGAGCCTGCACCTCTGGAAAGGACACATGCCAGTACGAGGATGGCTTCCGTATCAACGCATGGAAAACCTTCATGTCGGAACTCTCGTATCATCGGACGGGAGAATACCAGGCAAGTGCTTACTTGAATGCTGGCGTCTTCGCCGGTTCAGCAAGGAACATTCTCCATCTCCTGGATCGTGTAGATATCGGCGAGACTGAAGATGACCAGGCTGTTCTGTCGGGACTTCTTTACCATGATCCTGAGGCACTGGTTCTCGACTACGAGAACGAGTTGTTTGGAGTCGCCGAATGGCCCAAAGGGTTAGAGGCCGGTTGTGTCTTTTTCGAAGACAGCAAAAGCGTATTGATCCACAGTGTGACGAAGACCTCCCCGATGATGATCCACACTCCCGGAAAGTTCTACGGTTGTCTTGATCTCTTGATCGAAAAGATGGGCGGTGTCAGTCAGAAACGATACCTCGGACGCGCGCTTAAAGCCGCCAATTACAAGCCGACCAGAAAGCCGACCAGAAAGCCCACTAGAAGACCTACAAGAAAACCCACAAGGGCACCCACAAGAAACCCCACAAGGGCACCCACAAAGAAGCCTACAAACAACCCCGCAATTACGCCAACAAGGAATCCCACAAGGAGGCCCACAACAAGCAAGCCCACGTTTAAGGCGACCAAGAAACCCAAGAAACTTTAAGTCCAAAAACTGGAAACATTGGTTTTTTTGTGTGACTGTTGATGAGTGATAAAGGCCGATGCCCATCGAGCGAGACGTGAAGCGCAATGATACGACTACTCCACGATGTGTTTGTAATTCATATAATGCATAAGTTCTACAGCGTTGGTGCCCCGTACGAGGCAACTGCCTCCCAACAATCCTCTTTCTAGCAGGTAAAGTGGCTCCTTTAGAACTTCTAACGACGCGAGTACTGCACACTTTTAGGCAGATGACGAGTTGTTCATAACGAATCTTGTCCACTACTGCACTTTGAAAGACCAGGATGGATCTATTTCTTAGCTTTTTGTTGGATCCGTGTATTGTTTGTAAATTGCATTAATCTTGGACAGAGTGTCATCGTCCAGGCGAACATCATAGGCCTGAATATCTTCGTGCAGTTGGGTCATGGTAGTTGCACCAATAATTGTGGAAGCCACGTGTTCGCGATGGTAGCACCACGATAGTGCCAACTGCGTTGGAGTCAATCCAATGTCTTCGGCGAGAGCAGCATATGCGTTGACGGCGGCCTCATTCAAGGAACCAAGGTAGCGATCCATGAAACCAGGAAAGAGCTTGAGACGTGCCTTCTCGGGGAGTTGGTCTGGATTGCGATATTTGCCACTCAAGCTGCCTCCCGCAAGAGGACTGTACGGTAGCAACCCTACTTTGTGATGGTAACATGCTTCTGCCAAGCCAGAATCAAAGTCCTTGCGAACTACCAAAGAATATGAGTTCTGAATAGAAACAATCTTTGGGTACAGTGTGGGAGAATGTTTTGCGAGCTCGACCATGGAGCATACTCCGTACGGCGTTTCATTGCTGACACCAACGTAGCGAACCTTTCCTTCCTCAACAACTTGTTGAAGCGCACTCAGTTGTTCTTCAAACGCATTGTATCCCTCCTTAAGCTGCGACGGTGAGAAATCCGGTTGCCCAAAGAGTCCTCCCGTGTATCGATCAGGCCAATGCAATTGCAGCAAGTCAATGTAGTCGACGCCCAAACGTTTGAGTGACGAGTCGACCGAGAACAAAATTTGGTCTCGATTCAATTCCGCAGGCGTCCCCGGTTCAGCGCGTGGCATCCACGTCATGCGGTCCGATCGGCCACACACTTTGGTGGCTAGAATGACACTCTCACGATTTCGTGATTTGAGGAACTCGGCCACAGTCCGATCCGTGTCACCGCAGGTTTGTGGATTGGTGGGTACAGGATACATTTCGGCAGTGTCGATAAAGTTAACTCCGTACTCATCAAATGCAGTATTGAGTTGGTGAACTCCCTCTTGGAGAGTATTTTGATTTCCAAAGGTCATTGTACCCATACAAACCTTGGAGACTTCAAGGTCGGATGATCCTAGTTTGCAGTAATCCATGCCTTTCTCCAATTTGGGTACCGTAAGTGTCTTGGAAATGACACCGGAGTATGCACGTACGCTATATGCATACAATAGATGCGATTTGACATTATGAGTGATGGGAATGTTAGCATGGATACTTTCTGATGCATTGACGAAGAGGAGATATCGCAGCAACTTATTAAAAACCCATTCTTACCTTGAGGCTCTTGCTGTTACTGCTGCAACGGCAACGGCTGCTCTGGACAGCACTTTCATCTTTCCGACGGACGCTGACAACTTCATCACTATGCTACTTCAAACTTCCCCACCACCTAAACTCAATGACACGTCTCTTTGAATTTCCAACTGAGAAACGATGAAGTAGTGCTTTACGTTTGTAGAGTAAGGAGTATGCTGCGAGTATGCTGCGAGTATGCTGCGAGTATTTACGAATATATACCTGTCGCAGCTGATCGGATATCATACACCATCGTTCATTGACACCGGAGGCATGATTCCAGTGAGTGAGTCAGTGACTCTGACTGCTGGTTTCTCCTACCACAGCACTGTTGTACCGGTAGACTTGTCTGTACAGTTGTTTAGTAAGGCTGCACAACAATAGGCCAGTACTAGTACCCCGTACCTCCTATAGTCACCCCTCTATATGCAATTTTCGAATTCGGTAGTAGCCATCAGGCTGTGTTATTTTGGGAAAGTTCCCCAAAACACCGAAATAACTTATTTCGGGACATTTTTGAAACTTATTTTGGGAACTTTAATTGGGAACATTACAGTACACAGTACAGTGTGAGTCCTACGTGATTGCTACGTGGATCGTCAGTACATTGATGATATCATACAGTAATACAGTAATTCAGTACTAATTTGACCGAGTCGCCGGTACGACGCCAGTCCAAAAAGATTCGGGCGATGGCCAGATGATCTCTACTGAATCCTACGTATTCTACACGGTTTAATTCGGGAACTTTTGAAATTTTTAATTGGGAACAAATTCCCAAAATAAGAAAAAGTTCCCAAAATAACACAGCCTGGTAGCCATATCATAAACGTCTACAAGGGTGAAATACTAGTCTATTGTAGTGGACTTCTCGGCATACTCGAGTTAGAGAGGTGTCAACAATGTGTTATCTTTATGTACTCCAGAGTACAGAGAAGGCTTGATGGCACATCACATCTACGACATCATGTACTTGTACTGCACTTGAACTATGAAAATCTTGATCGCACAACGCGAAGACGGGGGATTCAGATCACAAATGATAGTAAGCAGATAATCGAGTGCGACGGTACCTGGTACCCACTCGGAGTACGCGAATGTATATTTTGCCATCAGCTGGCCGTTTGGCTTCATCCCCGACCGGACTATCAGGTTGATGCATTTTCACTCCGCCACCAAGTCTTCCGTATTTAGACGGTACTGTACCAGGTACATCAAAATGCCAGAGCCCCCATAATACAAGCTGGCGATACTAAGTTCTAGTATATAGGCAAACATCTATTGAAGTTTAGCAAAAGACATAGTGGTCTCGTACAAGGGAATAGTGTCAACGTGTCAACAATTTGGCTAGGGGTCTGATTGTACATCCCGCATACTACATACGACAATATGTGCAGTCTGGCGTTTGCACTATGAAAATCCGAATCACAGCAAAGCGAAGACGACGAGGGAGATGCTTTAGATTCGGGCAAGGTCTAATCGAGTGATGGCTGCAGTACCTGGTACGTAGCTCTGCCTGTCCATCTGTTATTGTGCTACCCTGGCCGTTTGGTTTAATCCCGCACCGGACTCCGGACGCTACCCCAATCGGGGACATGCATTTCCACATTTCCACTCAGCCACCATGTCTAGTAAGGCAGTACAAAAATAGGCCAGTACCTGGCAGCTACTCCATGGAAGTGCTATATGCTTGTACCATTGACGAATATCGAAGCATAACACAGCCATAGGCATGTGGTCTACTAGTAGTAGTGCCAACAATTTGTATAAATTACTCATCGCACCTTCCACATCATGTACTCCATTACTGACTTTGCTCTATGAAACCTTTATCAAAGCAAAGACGAGAGATTCAGATCAGGGTTAGATAAGCGAAACGTAAACTAACTCTACCTGGTATGTATTCGACTCTGCGTTCAAACCTGGCCGTTTGGCTCCATTCCGTACTGGACAACCAGTCGGATGCATTTTCACTCCGCCACCAAGTCAGGTAAGACGGTACAACAGCAGACCTATGCCCCCATACTACCTGCTGGAGCTTGATCGTTCTAGTACTTTAGGCGACTATCGAAGTATCGTGGTTAAGACTGGTCGTAGTCGTCGTGTCAACTAGTTGTGTAAATTTAATGTCGGATTGATTACACATGACACCTTCCACATCAAGAACTGCGTTTGCTATATGGAAATCTTGATCAGAAAGCGACGGCGAGGGGATTCAGACGAGGGCACGACAATCGAGTGCTGCAGTACGACGGACTTGCTACATCATGTTCGACTCGCGACTTTTGCCTTCTACCCTTGTTCTAACCTGGCCGTTTGGCTTTATCTGGGACCGGACTGCCAGTCGGATACATTTTCACTCTGCCACCAAGTCCGCTGTCATTTGTCTACCGGTAGCCGTCTAGCCTACATTGCCTGGTACAGTAGTAGTACTTTCGAGTAACTACCTGTAGTAACCGCATCAACCTTTTTGCAAGGCGTTACTTGAACCATGTAATGGTTTTATGAACGTTTGGCATGAACCCGATACCAAGTACAGTAGTAACTAGGTCTTCCATTTGCTTCTTCTCGTTTCATCGTCAACTTTTGAACCCGAGCTCCAATCGAAGAGCCTCACCTTGCGCGCCTCTGAGCACGTTTTGGGTCTCATGACAGCCAGCGGCTCGGGAAAGGCCTATAGTCGGCCGCCTTCTCATTTTTCAAAACCAGTCCCGATTTCTTTCTACACTCTAGTAGTAGCAGTGGTACTTTCTACGAGTACAACATGATGTGTGTTGGAAATAGCCTGAGGCATTGCAACTTGATTGGTAGGATTTCTGCGACGTGGCAAAATGTGAGGTTCCCATCCGAGATCACTAAACGGTTATTATGTGGTTACAAGATTATGACATTTTTGGCATCTGGGTGAAAAACCGTTACTACCACTCTTGTTAAAACTAATGTCAGTTATAGAATCGTTGCAAGACTAGTCCCAGCGAGGGCCGACCTATGGACAACGTCTGGAAAAATTCAGGGGGGGGACATAGGTCGAGCAAGTGTGGTTGGCCGATTGCAGGGACGCCGACTGAAGTGTGTGCTGTGAGTGTGCTGGGAGTGTGTGTGTGTGTGTGTGAATGGTGTCGAGGTCCACTACCAGGTATCGTTTTGGATGACATGTCAACCCACACGTCAGCGACGTCACTTAAATTCAAGTTGCAAGGTCATTTTGGCCTATGGAATCCGTGGTTGATATTCATGTGTGACGGGAATGCGCAAAATCATAGGCCCTTGGCGTAGATTCGAGATTCGGCGTACGGCTGTGACTAGACTCCAGCTAGACTCTGGTACAGATTTGATTTGTACCGTGTCACATTCTTGAAGACTCACGATCCTCACAGAAGGGAGGGTCACGACTCGTCCACTCGTCCACTATTGAGGGTGGCTGAATGGCACATAAAAGTATAAGCGAACACAAATCTTTCATCAGCCATATCTTGATTGTGTACGTTTCGTGACATAAATTGAGTTTCATACACCTCCGATCGCGGGCAGAGTACCATTTGAACTAGACAACAGACCACAAATCACAGCACTATATAGCAGGTTTATCATATATCATGACACGATCCTTGGATATCGAGATCAGGTGTGAATCTGACTTCAACGATGATTATTCGTTCATGTTTGAGAACGACGAATACGACGACTGCCATCGCTTCCAGAGCAATCACCACGAAGACTATGCATACTCACCATCAAACTCAAAGAATGGGTCTCAAAGAACAATGAGTGACCCAATCATGTTCAAAATGAAGCGCACAGACTCGGAGATTCAACTGATGGAAGATGAAGAAGCTGCTGAATACCGAGACTATTGTATGTTTCTACGAATAGCCGGTGGCATGCTTTCTCAGCAGAACAGTGGATCTGACATTCGTGATAGCCTTGACAGTGTCATTCGAACTCACCATGACTTGGACAACAAGACCAGCATGCGAAACAAGAAGCATCTTCACAGTCGCTTTCCTCCAATGCCAGGTTCACCGGATGGCATGCCATGGCTTGAACGGACACCTTCCACGAAAGCCATCTACGACGTTGACAACGAAACGTCGCTGCGTGGTGGTACTACATTCGCTGGGGCACCTGCAGATTGGTTGTCACAAGATTCGTATTCAAGGCCATTACCTTCACTGGTAGATTTGGTGGGACGTCGCGGCGGCGCAGCCATGGACTGCGATCTCTCCATCGACGACGACGGAATCTTCATCCTTGATCTCTAAATACCAGATGCATTTGGTGGTGTACGGAACAAATCAACAGGTACATCCCGTGGTACCTGGTTGTCCTTCATGATGGCCATTCATCATCTATCAAAACCTACACAAGATTCGCACCCAAGTTCACACCCATAGAAAACTTCACATGCGCAATGCGCACATTTGCATCAAACGACAAGGAGAAAAAAGAGTCTGAGACTCATAGACAACCGCCTGGGAATAGGGCCACAACGCTTCCAGATAATTCATAGACTTTTTTGCATTGCACTTTTTCACCAGCAGTAGTGTACCGAAGCATTGACTGGCGTGGCGATATACTAGAGCGGCGGAATGCTGTTCAAACAGGAACGCAAACACGCATCACACACGTACATCAACTGTCACACACTCATAGAGAAGCAAACACACACTAACTGTCACAAGGCATGCATGCAGGGCCATGGGGAAGTTGAGGTACGTCACTTGTTAGTTGTTGCATTGTACCAGTAGTAGCAGGTACTACAGTGCGAAAACGAGAACCGGGATGCGGGATCCAAGATCCAATTCTGCCATGTGTGTTTGTGTGAGTGGTAGGCAAACGAGGGGCACACACGCCCCACAGACGGCACGACGACGGTTTGTCACGACTACCGCACTTCCTGCGTCTGCAGGCTTGCGACTTTTCTTCGCTTCCAAGGTGCGTTCCGGGGCCGGATCCGAATAGAATGTAATCGGAGTATGCATGTTCTTGCACTACATGCATACTCCACTCCATCAAGGATGAACAAAGCCGTGTCGAGAGAGATGTGTGCTAATTGTCGCAGCAACGTCACAGTTTTCGAGGGCTGACACAGTTATCGCCAACTTTTGCAACTTTCGACTCCGACGGCTGAAGATGGCAATTGTCTCGAGACGAGACCAGAGAGTTGGGGCAGCGGACACCAAGACACTCTTGTGAATGCTGTAGCATGAACTCGGAGTACACGGGAACGCATGGCCTCAGTCGCAACGGACAAACAAGTGTTCCAGTGTCAACATTGAAGCCATTCCTTAAGGTTTACCATTGAAAGGATTGATGTCAAGTACGAAACAATAAAAAGTTCAGTGAGTAAAATGGATTGGAAACGCAATCATCACATTAATTCGGCGTTGACATCGTCATAAGATCATGAGGGATGTTGTCTCGTTTTATACCGCCCGTGTCGATGAAAGTCACACGGCCAGCTCAAACTAAAGAGCATTACTTTGGCATAGATTAAATAAATAGGAGGTTTTCCAACAGTGGAAGGTCGATTGGAAACCGCTGCGTCTTGCGTTTGCAGTAGTATTGCGAGTACATGTGTTGTTTCGCCGGATGTTCACATGCTCGTTATCGGAGTCCATCACTCACCTATAAAACATAGCCTCATCTTTCGTCAATCGTTCGTGTTCAGTTCATCTGGATGCAATTCGATACAGTACTTGTCGTCGTTGAAGTCAACAACATGGGGTTCGGATGTCGTCCAATCACAAGTACTGAAGTATAAGATTGCCCCGACGTCCCAGCTGCCAAATGATGCTGAAGGGCTGATGTCGATTGAAGATACGCACTGTACCAGGTATCATATGAGAAATGAGAAGTAATCCTCGTCTGTCGACCTCCGAGTGGAACATTTTTCTTACTCGAAATTCATTCACCAATATAATTAATGTGTGCATAGAGTGGAGCAGTTCAGAAAACACAAATACACATTTCTCAACGGCGGTTTAACACACGTAAATTTTCATGTGGTGTGATCCACATGAAAATTGTGTATTTGTGAATGTGCAAAAGCGTACTTTCAGAAAACATAAACACAAAAAAGAGATTTCTGGCAGGTTTTCATATAAATGCTTGTCAGCGGGGGACCATTTCCACGATGACAACGATGCACTTAAACCAAAAAAGTCCGCTCATGTTGTACTTGATGCAGAGGTATAGAAATTGACGAGAAAGAGTTACAAGAGAAAGCATTTTTCTGTATTTATGGGTACAAAACGAGGTTTCATCAGCGACTCGGTGCGTTGTGCAGTAGCACCGTCTCATACGACAATAATGCTGTACTCCGAGACCTTCAGTACTTGTACTGTATCGGAACGCGATTTCAGAACAACGCACTATGTTCGACATGTAGAAATCACCGTAGGCACAAAAAGTGAAGTTGCACAAAAATGTGTAACGTTACACAAAAATGTCGAACACGAAATCGTGCTCGACAAATTTGTGTAAATGTGCAAGGTTTTTTTGAGCTTATAACCCAATTATTAAGAATGGGTTACACATTTTTTTCCGCGCCCACATGCAAAAACGGATGAGATTTGTGTAAACCGGCGTTGAGAAATGTGTATTTGTGTTTTCTGAACTGCTCCCAGTATGACGTACATCATGTTGATACATACTACAACAATTTTTGTATGGCTTGTTTCACCATGAGGCAATATATGGTAGGAGCACGTAGACTCAGTATTCTAAAATTTTAGTTGAACTGAGAAACTGCCTCCAATCCTCCGGCAGTCTCCTCAAAATAGAACAAGAATTCGGTATGATCCATAAATCTATATCTTCGACAATCTGTTTCATTCGCATCTATTTGCACTACGAGGCCGAAACGATGAAGAAGCAACGAGAATAATTGAAGGTGAGCTGCACGTTGAACAGATTCGTCTTTATCGGTCTTGCATTTCCGAAAGTACCGATAGCGTCTCAGACGTTATACTCCTGCTGCTGGCGTTTCATTCTTTGCTGCCATCAGAACAACGTCCTCTATTGCAGGCGAGACAAAGCTTTGCACAAAGCCAGCATCAAAGTCAACTACAGCTCGGTGGGTTTTGAATTCCTTCCTGACGCGTTCAATCCGAGGCAAGGTGAGTGCTGTAGGAATACTGTCCTCGCAACTGTTCAGGTTTTGTTGATGAAGGACAAAGTATGCACATATGTATGATCGTGCCCGTCGTGAAAGCTTTCGCACTGTCACTGTTTTGAGGACATCTCTGCTTGTACATTCTTTCACTAACGCCTTGAAAGATGTCTTTCCCTTTTTTAGAATCCAGTGGCATTTTGCGGTAGACACTCTTCGACACCCCCCCAACTGTATTCAATTCCCTCGCCGGCCATTTCGGCGTGGAACTTTGGAGTGATGAGGACCGAAACTCCAAGTGCATGTCCCACATGCTGCAACGCTGTCATCTCTTCAGCAAAGTCAAGACACGATGCCATCAGATATTTTAAGCTCCAATTTTCGGCATCCTCCATATCTTCACCATCATTCTTGTCCTTCGCAATATCCATTGTATACTTGTCAATATTGCCTTCATCTATCCATCCTCGCTCCCAAAGGACTTGCATGAGACCTTTCGGCTGGCCTAACCAACCTTTTTCTCCCTTGTCCTTTCCACTTTTGGATCCAAATTGTTATCCCTTGCAATCTGTTGTAATTCGGTCAGGCGATATTGGCGGCGATTGCTCAAGATATTGAGTGGAGCGAGCTCCGATTTGAGTTCAGCGATGGTTTTGTTTCGCATTCGCGGAATGCCTGCCGGAGATGGGAGTATGCGGTCATCACGGTTAAGTTCCCGTTCTTGTGGTGACATCCAGAATGGACCATCATCCTCCGAGGTAAACACAAAAGATTGTGTGTCGCCAACGTTTAAGGTTCGTGCAGCATGCATCCCGAGGTACCCATCGTGTTCCTTTATTTTTGACTCACGCATTATTGGTTGTGCTCCTCCATAGCTTCTATTCATACTGTAAGCATCTAGACCGCCCGTCAATTTCTTTGAATGTCCCTGCGAATGATCAAACAGAAAAACGAAGTCAAATTGGGGGTATATAACTTTGATGCAGTCGACGCAGTCCTCAAACTGCATGCTCATGTGATTGTAAGTCCAATACCCTTCGTTGTTTGCTCCCAATTCGAAACTCACAACAAATGGCGATTCTTCCAGGTCTTTCTTGGACACTTGGCCATGAACTGCAATCGCTGCATCAAGGTCAACATAGTTATGACCACGACGAGTCTCATTTATTTCTTCCATCTGAATCCGACTGATCGGAACTCCGAATCCGGTTTCACGCGATTGAATTGCGGAGAGCATGAGGCTCATTCCGTCCGTCTTTGGCAAAAGTGGACGTTGACCTAGTGGCCCAACCCATTGGCGTGATTTGAGCAGAAACTGGTTGAACACGCTTTCATCTTGGCCGAAGATCATCAGTGGTTTCAGACCTAGCGGCTTGCGAACGCTGAGGTTCCCTCCAAACATACCAAAGCCCATTTCCTCCGCAACCGAATGAAGAAAATCAAAATCGTCCACGTGGAATTCAATCATTTCTTTGCCCGAAGGCTGCTCTTGGTAAGAATATCCTTGACCTGCGACGTCGTCTGAAATTCTTTTCTCTGACTTCCACTTTTCCACAGTTTCTCTTCTCACTTGAATCCATCGATGGGTTCGAGGTTCAAGCTTCGATAGGTATTTCGTGCAGAACTCGTTCCGGTGGAATACGACATTGGGTCTCTCATGCCCATCAACAAAGAAGGATTTCTTGCGACTGTCGTAATGAAAGCCGAGACGTCGAAGCCATCGCCAGGTTGTCGTCAATGAGATAGGAGAATCTAGATACGTCTGAAGGAGTGGGCAGCAGTCTTTAATTGTAGTACTAGATTCACCGTTCTTGTTTGTTGCATTCTCCTCCGTGTCATCGTCATTCACCTGCGAACAATAGTTAGGAATTATCTTAGTGATCAGCTCGTTACGTGCCGATTCCACTGTTAGGTCAGCAAGGCTTCCAATACAGTAGTCAATCCATGGTAATGTGATTTCTTCACGGAAGTACTCTAGAAGATCAGGGAGTGGTTTCTTTTGTTTATGTATCTTCGGGTCTGGTAACGGAAAGTGCTCGCGATTCGCTCGCAGTAGGATATTCCAGCCTGCAACTGTAAGCTTGCTGGTTGCGGCTTCAATGCCCATCCTATTGCTATCATAGACAGCCTGGGAGCAGCAATCTTCTACCCACCGAGCAGAGTTCATCTCCTCCAAGGCCATGATATATGCTAAGCAAAGAATGGAGCATCGCTGTCGTATTATGAAGATATCATACGGAGAACAGAGATTGTCTACATCATGCTTATCAATGAGGTCTCTCCACCCGTCAGGACTTCTATTGACTTGCTGCAGCCTTTCTATACGTTGCTGAAGAACATCAACAACGCTTCGGTTGTCGGTTGAGCTCCCAAGGAAGAGCTTTTTTGCCTCCGGACTGTCCCAGTAGCTCTCTACCGAGATAATTGCCGAATCAGATCCAGAAGCAAGTTGAGAAGCCTTTGCTTTCTTCTGACTACCAGGAGATTGTGCCGCAACAGCTGCACCTGCTTCAGCTTTCCTCTTTGCTCTCGATTGGATATGAATTTCCGTCGTCAGATCCACAATTTCCGATGAACCACGTGCCACACTATAGCGATCATTTATTCCTGCGTCTTGCAACAGAGACAAGAAACATTTCTTTCCATCTGGCGGACGTTCGACCAATCCTCCGGGATCTGTTACGTAGTATCCCCAGATCTTTCGTTTTGGATTGCCGAAGATATCAAGGCCTTTGGCTGACCTCCGGAATCGGCCAGTATCATTCGATTCTGTGAAGTCATCAAGTGTTGCGCCTTCGCATGATGAAATTGCTTTGTTCAACATGCCTCTATCGAATCCAAGGGCCTTGAGAGTTGGAAACTGGGCATTGATTGCACGGAAATAGAGTTCGTCTGACAGCCATTTGTCTCGGTATCGTTGTTGCTTGGTGATTTCAAGCCAACACTGATAATACGTTGCGAGCGTCTTCATTATGTCTCAACTGCCGACCCTCGCAAGTTAAACTCTGCCTTGAAGTATATTATTGATCCAGTCGCAACAAAAGGCTCGGCAGTTACGAAGTGTAAGTTGGTGAAGTTGTCGTTACAATATCATGGTCCGAACAACTTTTTTTGGTGTGGTTTCGATCGTCTTGTTTCGATGTGCGAGGCTGCCATCCCCTGGCATAAAACGAAGACGTCACGGATTTTGTACTGATCCTACACGAGTTGCACTATATTTTGCTACGAAGCGAAACAAGCCATAATTCTGATTTAAGACATATGCATACTTCGTCTCGATGCTTTACTCCAGTACAGTATTTCGAACACATGTATGTATTTTCATAGTCGAAATGTTCATTCTTTATATTATACTTTACGCACTAATCGAAACCTCTTAGTACTACGAGCACAAGTCGTGCAAGTATTTGGAGCTTTTTCAGCGCTTTTTTCTCAGATTTGAGATTCACGTCTGTCAAGCGACCGCTGATGTTACAACTTGCCAACTTGCCAACTTGCCACGTGCTGCGCAGTTCGTCACATATGATGCCGAAATACCGGTAGAGTACCAATACCAGTGCCAGTCCTTCAATCGGCCATCAACGTCAATCAAAACGACGGATGCCGACCACCGACCTTGGTCTCACATTTCGTGGTTCGTGATAGATGTGTTGGACGTTGGACGGTGATGAATCAAACACACATCATCAGGTATCACGTACATCCAGGTAGTATAGTATCTAGGTCATCATACCGACAATGGGTGTACATGTGCATGAACATGGACAAGTCATTGTTTCCCTCTTGTTCTTGTTCAAATTCATACTACAATCCTCTTCTTGTTCCGCTGTGACAATGGCAACTCCCGTCAATATCAATTTGAAACCAAGTGGTAGATTCCTAAGGGTCTCTTTCAAAGACCAAATGATGATGCCTCTGCCAGTCGAATAAAAAAGGTTTCAATTGATTGGTCGGGACGATATGAATGTCAAGTCACTGGTTATGGGGGTGTGCGTACAAGCAACTGGAACACCACAACAACGGAGAATGATCAAAATCAACAACCAACTTGTGATGAGATGCCTTCGTTGCTATCTGTGGATGGACCACCGTATCTGCAAGTGGGATTTACGTACGACTTGCAATCGACGACTGGCAATTCCTTCTTTACCAAGCTTCAATGGAATCATGTGGATTGGCAAGTGGCAATCGAGGGACCTCGAGAACAAGAACAAGAAAATGAAGAAAAGCTAGTGGGAACACGAGAATCACCACTTAACAGTCCTGCAGTACTGTCGACTCACGTACTACTCAATCCTGGTCGGAAACGTCAACAACATCACCAACCGCAACAGCAATATGACGCATGTTCCTTGGAACTTGGAACAAACTCCATTCGTCAAGCGTATATCGTTGCTCGTGTACCAATTTCCTTGTTGGGCGAATCTACACCACGGTTTCATGCCGAATACAAGGCACTATGGAATGATCATTATGCAAACAAGCATCCTCCGATATCATCTCAGTCACAAGAGCATGATCCAGATTGGTGGATCCCCAAATTACAAATAAGTACATCTGGACAATTGGAATCGAGTCATACCTATGGTTGGAGGAATCGAGGAAGAATAAGCCTGCGATGGAGTCGATCCTTGGGTTGGTTCGGTGATGTGGACTCGTCGACACGAGTGCGACTGGAAGTGATGCAACGTCTGTCGGCCCATCACACCACAACAGCAACTCTGCACGGTATTCTAGAGGACTTACCTGAAACAGCACACGTGACTCTGACTCATCAGCATCATGTTCGGCATCGGTCCAAGGGCTGTTCATAATAGGTATCAACAACATGACAGGAAACGCACAGATCTGTAATGTCACCTTGACTTTGCACACTGCTGATTTGAACGCATCAAAGTCGATCAATCCCTTTTTTCTAGTTGGTTCTAGTTACTATCCTAAGTATCTTACTCTTACCTAAGAGTCACTGCGAATAAGAGGAATTTGTTTTGTCTACTGGTAAGGTCATTTATCCATGCGAAAAGGCAGCAATTGACCAAACTCGCCATAAGATCGAACGATCATAAATCTAAAGCTCCTGATCCAGACCTGTAAGAATGTTAAGTCTCTGGTTCAACCAACGCTTCAACTCCGCCTTCATCGACGATCCCTTCAGCTTGGAGAGACGATCAATTTGTTTCTTCCTGGCTTCCGCAGATTCTGCCTTCATCTTTTCAATGAATGCCTTCTCCTTGTCTGAACAGAGGGATGGATCCTTGACATTGCACTTGACTTCCAATTCTTCCGATACAAATGTCTTCAAACTGTCAAAATCACGTCCCGACGTGTAATCTTCTCCCTCCAAATTTCCATCCTTGAAGAACTTGAGAGTGGGATATCCCTGGACACCAAACTTTTGGCACAACGAATCACCACTGTCCGTACAGTCGACATCACCAATCAGGACCGAGGAGGAACCGGCATATTCAGCCCCCAATTGATCCCACGCGGGTTTGATGGCCTTGCAATGACCACACCAGGGAGCAAAGAACTTGATGAGTGCATTCTTTCCACTCATTTCTGTCTCAAAGTTATCCAAATGGAGCTGCACCGGACCTCCAGCGTCCACGGAGGAGACGAGGAGGAGAGAAACAGTTGTAATGGTGAGGATCAAAGACGAGAACTTCATGGTGTAATAGTCGCAAAGAGGAATAACGAAGATTTGTGTGGAAGGTGCGGAAGTGGCATAATGCACGACTATACTACTGTGTACTGTGTCACCACGAATCTTTGTGCTATTGTCACGTGTTGAAAATTGAAAATGTCCCATTTTTAGACGCGATTTCAACACATCGTGCGGTATATTTTCGGTTAAGGGGTGTTCTACAATACTGGAGTATGGCGAGTACTGAGTAACGGTAATTCCATTTTACTCGCTTAGTTTTGCCGGTAACAGTGCACAGTGCAGTACTTGTACATAGTGGAGAACTCCGAGTGCACAACAAGCCAATAGAAAATCACGCAGCCCATGGACACCAGTCCGGAGCACACTCGAATAACATACAGCTGACAATTCACCAAACAACATACGATCATCATCCTTGTCCCGACCCCTGATCTGAATGAAGATTGAGATGAGCTCGAACTACGCCCACGACGACAACAACAAGGACAGAATCCAACCCAAGGACACAACGAAACAAACCGTCGCTCCCGTACAGTACTCACAACTTTTCGTACTCAGTATATAATCCACTCTACAGTACACAGTAATTCATGATTGTGATTCTCAAATCATGTCTTCCTTTCCCCTTGGCGTCACGGCCGCAGTGACTGCGCCATTAATCATGACCATTGGATTCATTATATGGGACAATCATTGGAGTGGTAGTACATATGCATTGAATCTCTTCAAATGTTGTTTGGCATCCACTTGGTTCCTCATTGTTTCCATTGCAACACGGTGTGAATCATCAACGACCAATGGTTGTGATCCCTTTCCAAAAGAACTATTTACCATTCAAGCTGTGGGATTTCTAATCCTGTCATCCTTGTTGGGGATCGTGGTGGGAGATTTTTTGTGGTTGGAGGCATTGCGATTGCTCGGAGCGAGGAGGGTTATTGTCGTGGATACAGTCAAACCATTCCTGGCAGCCTTTATGGGATGGGCCATTCTGGGTGAAAACTTGAAAATTGCAGCGCTAGGTGGGGTGATACTGACTGTCAGCGGTGTGGTTATTGTTAGCCTGGAACGTGCCCAGCAGAGAGAAGGCGAGACAGTGATCAACGACGTCGAACCCATCTCAGGTGTAGTCGTTGATGTAAGCTCAGACCCACTGGAATCGCCGCCTACACCAACGGAAGGCAACGGGTCTGCTATAGAATCATTGTCTTTGGATTCACGCGAATCCGAATCTCAAATTACACAAAGGAACGAGGCAGAGGCACCTCACACTACATCATCGCTCGAACCAGAAAATCAAGACGTTGAAGTGCTGACTCAACCTCAACGTCACTCTTCCCTGCGAGAGAGTCGAAGCAACACAGTCGCATCGCTTCGACGGGGATACGTCATGGCTGTAACTAATGTGGTCCTCGACACTTATGGATCGGTTCTTACAAAACAATGGGGCAGTCGCATGTCAACATGGGAGATTTCGCTCATACGCTTTGGTTTTGCAGGAGCGATCATGTTTCTTTTATCCATTGCAATGTCGGTCAGATCGCGATTTATGCTATTCTATTCGGGAGCGATCAAAGATAACCAGGAAACACCTTGGTACAAGTTACCGACCCACATGGCAAGATCCGCATGGATATATACTGTTGTTGGTGTTGCTCTCGTTACATTCATAACACCAGCTCTGAGCAACTACGCATTGTTTCAAGTTGCCCTCGCACTGGCACTGACCCTCGGTTCTGTCGGTCCTATTTATGCATTGCCGTTGAGTTGGCTGCTGCAAAATGACAAACCAACCATCCGTGCCAGTATCGGAGCAACGCTGGCCGTAGCCGGCGTCATTCTGCTCAGTTTCTTCGGAACGGCGACCTAGCTCGAGTCACGAGTCTTCTGTGGACTCGTGACTCATTAGTCCGATGCGAGCCCCGATGTCACAGGTCACCCCAGCATGTGGCAATCGTGCCTTTCGAAAGGGAACAATCTCAGGAAATAGTGGATCCAATTGCTGTCAAGTAATCAATGAGATGTGAACAAGCCATTCTGTTCTTTTTCACTCAAAAGATTACAAAACAAAATCAATTCGCTTTTTGACGCCTGCGATTAAGAACACGGAAATGGACTTTCTTAAACCGTACTTGTCAGAGGAGTCCTCTGACTTGACTTCTAAACTGGCTCTGTCATTTCTGGCTCTCTTGGTGGCAATCCCAGTATTGCTGGTTTGGCAATCGTTTGCTTTTTCAATAGTCTTCGCGACCCTCAATGCCGTTCTCTGTGTCTGGCATCCGGATGTGATCCCTTTTCGCGATGTTGCGTTCAGTTTTCTTGTAATGCTTCTCCTGCTCTTGCTTGGTGCACATCGGAAACCACGACAGGAACAAGTCGGTTTGAAAACAACCCGGTTGATGGCAGTGACGACCGCGGGTCTCATGACGTGCGAGGTTTCTTTTCTTCTGCTGACGCCTTGGATCATTTTGGTCTCGTCGTCATTGTCGTCGACTGGTTGGGGTGTCGATAAACGGACGATTGAAAATCTGGCATACGTGCTCGTTCCGCATTTGTTCATCTTTCAATCTCAGATAGCACTTGAGTCCATGATCAAGGAACGTCACGGAATGGGATTTTGGTACACGGTCTTGGCCAATAGCTATCGAGGAGCATTCGGCATTGTCACCTGGATCAAACGATATCAGATCAAGAGAGATGAATTCTCGACCGAACCGCCCCAAATGGTGTTACTGTTGGACACAGTGTCGACTTTGGCGATCGTTTTGTGGTGTACGTCCATGGTCTTTATTGCGCTTATCTGGTATCCATGTTTAACCTGGAAGACATTGAAGAAGCAGTAATCGCTGCTTAACAGCCGATAGGCTCAGAAAAGTGTGGCAGGCCATGCGGGTATTATGTATACAATTACGGAATGAATTCGCATCGCATGGTGGACGGGGAAGCCAAGTTATTCAATTCAGTCGGGGGTGTAAGTTGAATTAATCATTAAGTACTCTCTCAGTGCTACATTGCAAGGTTTGCATATGGTTTTCGCTATACTTTATTCCATCAATGTATGTCGTTGGTTTCGTGTTTCTGTTCCAGGCTTTGTTGTAGAAGTGGTGACATTTGGTGTGCTGCATCGCCATATCCCAGATCCAAGACTAATTTCTCCAACGGCATCTGGAATAGGCTACAAGGACGAATCACACGAGTGAGAAGCATGCACTTCTAAGTTTCAACACGTTGGTTGCCGTGTAAAACGCAAGTAACTTGTCCCTACATACCGTTGATTACGATCAAATAGTGATGCACTAATTTGCAGTAAAATATAATATGAGTTTCTCAAACCTTGGAAGGAAATGGAATGCCGGGAAGCAAAGAACCTTTAACTTTCTTCTTCCACGCTTCATACGTTGGCTGTTGACTATACCATTCATCATGCTTTCGGTCCAGATTGGTTGCCGAAGTTCTCATGATACTGGCGATGCAAACCCAGCCGGCGAGAGAGCTGATCCAGGAAACCCCGCTTTGGTGAAAGGAAGGTAGCCCAGCCACTAGCAATCCTGTCCAGAACAACAGTTCGCCAGCAAAGTTCGGGTGACGACAAATGCCGTACAGACCGGTTGTGGGACCGACAAAGCGCTTTTCTCCATAAAAAATACCATGACTTCTCTTCACATTGGAGTTGTGTTGGTCGGCAATGGCCTCCATCATGAACCCGAAAAGGCCAACATTGTTCCAGCCCACACAAGAACCACGTTGGCATCATCTGCGGGACGTCTCAGGGCGTAAAAGAGAGGAGAAACCATGCTGGCGTAGAGCATGCTAACGACAGTTGCAAGCACCACCAAAATGTATCCGGGGTATTTGTTATGAAAGGCGCGGACCTGATCCCTCATCCTCTTGACACTGTATTCACGATGGATCAGGAACACTGTCAAGCGCAGTCCATGGAGAAGCACAATCCATGCCAATATCTCGTGAGGTTTCTTTCGACCACGGACTGTCAGAAGCGGCACTTGGAAGGAATTGATGAGGCAAAGAGCTATCACCGCAACTGCCGCAGCATAGCCAACTGAGAAGAGATAGGCGTTCCAAATGAGCGTCAGGGGGAATACCACCGACCAAGCAACGGCTGATAAAGCCAATACAGCCGTGCAGTCGGAAGACTCTTCCGTCAACTGCACCCTAAGAGTGTCCATCATTGTTGATATCATTGCGAACATAGTTCGATCTTATTTTCTTTTGCAGAAACGTAATATATTGTCACAAGGTCAAGGTCAAATGAATCTGATTCCCAGAGTGTTCGTGGTAGATGTGTGACACCGCAACGCAACAGTGGAATGCGAGCCCCGGTGTCAGAGTGTCACACTGTCACGGTTCATAGTCTAGTGTTCTCATCAATCCAAGAATGAATAAATAATGATCCTCTTTCAACGCCGTGGTTTGAGCTTGGCTTCAGGAAGTCAGTTCACTCTACGCCATGTGAATCTCTCGTAGTGCAGCTTCTCCGGCTACTGACTGGTGCACTCTCCGGAATGGCCATCGCTACAGTTAATCTAAGCGTCAGTGTTGAGGAGTCTCATCACTTTCGAGTCTAGTTCTCTCTTCAGCACTTCCTGAATCCATGCGGTGTTTTCAGCATCGCATGGACGGCATTGCGCAGAAGAAGTGGAGACGGAAGTCCATCGTCCCGTCGTCGACAAGGCTCCATCGTCACCCGAGGTAGTAGCTTTATATGATACTGCATGGCTCCAGTACTGGCACATTTGGTACTACAGTTCCTGTTTCTCGGACGACTCGACAAACGTAAAAGAACATCGCAATGGCGTATGATAGTCACACTCCATGTGTATCCTGGTGAGGTACACCCAGTACCCAGTACAGTACTCCTGTAAAGTGGAAATTACATATACTCGGAGTCTACGTAAACTGTACACTGTTGTACAGTAAATGACGACAGTAGAGGCCATTTAATGTTTACATTGTGACAAATAAAAATATATACATACATATAAGTAAATCATGCTCGTTTATGTGATAGACTCTATGTATGTGATAGAATGGAGGGAGAATAGAGAAGTGTTGTATGATCATAAATGACTGCTATGATATATGGCAGGCTACTATCGGTATCAGCGAGCTCGGAGTACTGAAGTCTGAGTAAATGCTGACAGCGACGAGGATGCGTTCACCATCAAACCCCAAAGATGCTGGTCATTCCTGGACATCAATGAAGTACTCCGCACAAACTTTCGAACGCAAGGAGTACGCTTCGGTATTCGACGATTCGAGAGAACTCCGGAACGACAGTTGGTACTGATACTGATACGCGCTGGTTGCACTTGTGCGACACATTGGAGTACACAGTGATTCCATGTACATACTTATTATGTACGATACTCTACGAGCACTGTTCTCGGTTCGCGTCCAAAAATGAAATGCGAACTTACATTTTGAGTGATGCTTGTAATGTCGAGAATCACAAATACTAATGACATGCAGTACAAGTGTTGTCGCAACGCGACGAAACCTGAACAAATGGAAGCTCTCCAAGCCATCATTAATGCACTCAATAGCTTGTTGGTCACGACATCCAGGGATGGCAATCTCGAAATAGTTCGCCGTTGCTTGGAAATGGGGGCCGATATCAACACCAAGAATGTGCAAGGTTTCACGGCCCTTACTCTTTCCTCCGTTATGGGCCATGTGGAAATCGTCTCGGAACTCTTGAAGTCTGCAGATATTCTTGATGTGAATGCCAAGGATATGAATGGCAGCACAGCTCTTATTGGAGCGTGCTATAACGGCCATTTAAAGGTTGTTCGCGAGTTGTTGAAGAGCGAGAAGGTCAACGTGAACGAGCCGACGTTTCACGGCGAGACAGCCCTGTCACTTGCCTGCCACAAGAGTCGTTGGGATGTCGTTTTAGAGTTATTGAAACACGGCAGTGTGGATATAAATGCCAAGAATATCAGTGGTGATACACCTCTTATTCTGACAGTGGACAAAGGAAATGCGAGCGTGGTTACCGAGCTCCTGAAACACGACGAGTTGGATATTAACATGAAGAATGTTGATGGCGACTCTGCCATTATCATTGGCAGCTGGAATGGTCACGTACGAGTAGTTTGTGAGCTTCTGAAGCATAAGAACATTGACCAAAACGCCAGAAATGGAAATGGTGACACACCTCACTCTCGCTGCCCATAATGGGCATCTGGAAGTTGTTTGCGAGTTGTTGAAACACCCCTTGGTGGATGTTAATGCCAGAAACAACATTGGTGACACAGCTCTGCTCGTGGCCATCAGGAATGGATATTTTAAAATTGTTTGCGCGTTGTTGAAGCACAATAAGGTGGATGTTAATGCCAGAAATAACTACGGCGATTCTGCTCTGGTTATGTCCATCACGAAGGGAAATCTGAATGCTGTCCAGGAGTTACTGAAGCATGATGAATTAGATATGCTGACTAAAAGAAAGAATGCCGACAGAGCATTGGATATTGCTCGCAAGGTCGGCAACGAGGACGTTGTAAAACTTATTGGTGACGATATCAACCGACGATTGCAGGAGGCAATGCGAAAAGCTCAGCCGCAGCAATACCAGGTTGATAATGGAAAAACACCACCCAGTAAACACGGAAAAATGCCAATCAGTAACCGTGATCCAAGTCTTTCCGAAATTACTTCTACTAAGAATGGGTCTGTGGCTGATCAGCTAGAGAATTGCTACGCCATGTGATGACAACGCCCAACTCTGATCCCGTTGAACTACCCTATGAGTATGTCCAGCAGTGCATTACAACCCGCCATCTTGGATCTGGTGCCTTCGGTGACGTGTACATGGGCGAAGATAGCATGCTTCCAAAATCTTTTGCTGTGAAAAAGATCTCACTTGCACATTCTGACGAGGAGACAATACTCGAGATTCAGCGAAGCTTCCGTAGAGAGCTTGCGGTACGTCCCTTGTTGATGCTACTAGTGGAACGATCATGAATCATCCGATGTTCAGTCAATGATGCTCATCATATTGTCTCCTCGTTCTACACTCAAAGACACTCAAGCGATTTCGCCATCCCAACATCATTGCCTTGTACGGCTACAACCTACGAGTCAATCACACGCAGCAATTCCTTTTGTACGAATACGCAGCCTTTGGTGCCCTTGACGGTTTCTTACGAGATGACGGAAATAGAGCCCGCTTGCCCGCCGATGTGCGATTGTCTATCATGTATGAATTGACAAGAGCAGTGCACTTCTTGCATACAGGTGGCTGCAAAGGTTTCATTGTCTGTCATCGCGACATCAAGAGTGCCAACATTTGTTTGACGGAAGACTTCACGGCAAGGATAATTGATTGTGGACTCGCCAAGTTCGTTTGCGAAGATGAGAAGGCTCTCCCAGGCTCTGTGACGCCTTCAGTGAGGAACAGCTCTGGTGGCAATGCCTTTGGAACTCCTGGATACATCTGCCCAATGTACGCTCGCGGGGGTTGTTCGTTTATGGCAGCTTGCGACGTGTACTCGATCGGTGTGGTTATGGTCGAGCTCATATTGGGTTGCTTGAATGGCGGTCAGTCAACAAGGAACGGAACGCAATTCTCTAATGTGTTTGAGAGGTATATCAAGGACAAATTCGACGAGCCAGTCAAAGATGGGTGGAAACAGCTCATCCAAGACGCAGATCCCTCCATTCTCTGGAACTCCGACTCTCTCGAAGTTGTCTGTGAGACAGCGATCGCATGCATGGCGTCATCTCCCTACAAACGTTTGAGCACGCACGATCTCCTTCCAAGGCTAAGCACGGCCATTACTTTGAACACAAAGGCTAATGCCAAGTCCAACAGTGGCACCAAAACTGCAAATGTACCAGCATGTGTCGAAAGTTCGGTGAGAAGTGGAGTGTGCTGCGCGTGTGCCATTTGCAATCAGAATTTGTCTTGCATCAAATGTAGCAAGGGGCATGCCTTGTGCCAGTATTGCACAGAGAATAGCGTGCTGCGCGATATTGTTGGGGGGCGCAGAGCACGGTGTGCAATCAAAATGTGCTCAAGCATCCCATTTGAATTCGAAGAGCTTTGTGGACATGTGTCTGTCGAGGTCTACAACCAATACGTGGTTGAACGAACCACGCGATCGGTCTTTGACAGCTGCCTTCGACGTATTGAGGCCAAGGTTGAAAGCCTGAAAGTCACAGTAGACGGCATGAAAGTTGGCGTGGACAAAACTCAGCAGTTGATGCAGAGTCAACAGCGCATGCTGCAGAAGTTGGGGAAAGGTTTGGACCGCTCATTGGCAGTCTTGGCACTGCTGGCGGCAAACCTTTTCAGGGAATGCCCTAATCTCATATGGTTGACTCCCATCTCGGTGAATGCTACCAATCCGATGCAGTGGATCAAGAAGACCGGAATGCACAAATACAGTGTCGTGTTTGTCTGCGCCTACTCGCTGGAACCTGGTCATGTACCCTTTGAGATCGAGGTGCCCAAAGGCTGGATTGCAAAGATTGCCCCTGTGCTACAATTATCGCTCATGGCACTGAAGGGTGCTGCAAGCTCTTTCGGCTTTCCCTTTCCTTTACCGAATCTCACGTTTCTGCAGCAATCTGAATTGATGACACATTTTCTGGACACAGTGGCAGAGGAATCTGCCCTCGGGACGTTGACATCATGCCAAACTCTAGTTGAGAATGGCATCTTGGACAATGATTATGGTGAGCTGCAGACACTAATGGGGCCGGCATTCCAGATGATTGCAGAAAAGGCGAAAGGAGTGCAGAACTGGAAGCCTCCGCAGATGGTCCCGGTTTGCGACCAGAATGGGACGCCGATCTGGATCAAGGGTGTCCACCAGGGCGCCTTTAGATGATTGTAGAGAAAGCCTTTGCCTATCGGTTTCTATAGTTTTCATAATTTGGAGCACCTATCAAAAATTGAATCTAGTTTTCTCTTGTGCAAGCCTGTCTGAAGTGTGTTCATCTGGGCTCCGGGTGTTTTCAATCTCCTCCAGAGCTGTGCTGCAAGTGTACAGCAGTCGTTACTCGGCAAGATATCTGAATTTCGAACAGTAGCTATGGATTGCATTTCCTGTGCAACGAAGGACAGGACGCTCGAAGTAAAACAATTGTAGTCTATCTACTCGAACATTGGGGAGTGAGCATTATCTGTAAAAATCAATGATCCATCGTTATCTCAATGTGGCAAAGGAATTTCTGATTTACATTGACTTGGCGATGAGCTTCCAAAAAATTGTCACGATTCCTTTCTTGGAGGTGCAGCCAGAGCCTTCTGAACCGACTTGAGCGTCTTATTCCAGCTATCGATAATTGTTGTATTCACACCGGATAGGTCCGAGTTGACTAGCTTTGAAGAGCCTCTCCAGGACATGATTTCGCGGGCTTCATGTTCGGCCCATTCTGGTAGTGTTGTGAATGACGTGAGAACGAGTGAGTATTGTGTTAATACAATCAATACAAGTATTCAATCGATAAAATCGTTTTCACATCAGTTCAGTTCGTACCCTGCAACGGCCACTTGCGAGAGAGACGGGTTCGGTAGGATAGCTGCTGATGAATAAAGAGGAATCCCGTCGATGCTACGGCCCCGCCAACGAGGAGTGATGGAAAGTGTGCCATACTTGATAGTCAAGATACGGATATGTTAATGAGGAAGTTGTTGATGTCTGACAGATGAGAGATGATAGATGCCTTCCCTTTGGGCCGTGGTGTGATCACAGTGATCAAGTTATCGCCTATCTGAAACCTCAAATGTGGCAATGTGATTTGTGTTGATGATCCGATTCGAAGCATTTCTCCACGGGCTACACTTGTACCTTGTATTCGTACAGGTCATGTAGGCAGTAGGCATCGGTATGGTTCCTCCTCACAGTTCTCAATATCTGTACTGTTAACCATCGTACGGTTCCGTCTTCCGTACGCAAAAGCAAGTGTACTCGCAAGTACAAAGTACTTCGTACAATGTTAGTGGTGACTGATACTTCTGTTGGACAGTATACTGTGTACTGTGTACAGTACGCCTTTTACGCCATCTGAAAGCGAGTATGATACCACCTAAAAACTACTTAGAACCAATAATTTAACGCATGTTTCGACTCAATTTATTTGTTCCGAAAAGCTTCACACCCCAACAACATTCTGTCAAGAATTCTCCTTCGTGTTTTTGTTTATCCTACAATTGAATCAATCTTGTACTGGGTGCCGATATTCATCGAGGTATCAAACGATTTGATTGCCTCATTTTGGGATTATTGGTTCTAAGCGAAACATTAAAATTCATCCATGCATGAAAAACAATTTATATGTGTGCGCGTAATTTTTTTCACACGTTCGCCCAAAATCATGCCTATCCCTGGACTACTGGAACGCTGCGTTTCACGCGTGGCTTGTACCAACCCTGGACCAATAGCAATTCGTGGCGCGGTATCATGTGGCAGGCGTTTCTATAAAAATAGCAAGCATAAAAAATATTCAGCGTCACGATGGAGAGCATTAAATGGGAGGCCCACCTCGATGTGCAAATATTTTGAGCAACTTTTGACCTGAAGTGCCAAAATACGGTGTGAAATATTGAGCGACGGTCCAGGGAAACACACTTTCCGACAAGTACATGATCTATGTAGAATGAATCAGGGGTCGGAATAGTTATACCAAATACTAACCGGGACAAAAATGTAGCAGCGGTTGGTGCACCGGTTGTGTAGGTGGTCATTCTTTGGTTAAATGCATCGCTGACTTTATCACGGTTTAGTATTAGTATAACCACAGCCTTCTTTCACCTGCGGTCGGTCAACCGGTACTGCAATGGTCATACCGGTTAAAACCGGTTCATAAACTGTCGCGTGAGTACAGATAGTACTGGATGATTTGGTACTGTACCCCTGTAAAGTACTATCAAAGAGGTGACTTTGGTCGTAAGAATCAACAAATGACATGATGACAACAAATTCTTGCGCTGCAATTTATACACGTGCAAGCATATTAGAGGTTGCCAAGCTGGAAAACTCCATTAAATATAAGAAAATTGTGCTCTCAAGTCATTCACATGAAATTCGTACGACCCAGTATCCTCGATAACCGAGAGGTTTTCCAGAATACCGCTATGTGGTAGTATACTGTGCCACCGCAGTAGTTAGTTATGATTGGGCTCGGTATCAGGTCAGTCATAACCGGGGTGGCGTGGTAGTATTTGGTTAAATGACCACCAATGCACCACCGGTTTCCTGGTTTTTTTGAAATGCCAGTTTTGGTACGGTTAAAAACCGGGAAACCGGGTATACCAGAACCGGTAGTATAACTATTCCAACCCCTGGAATGAATAGAGGAACAAGAGTCTCCTACGAACTTTGTTTGAAAACAACAATTTGATTAACTTTCATGTAGGAGGAACGGAAATTAGCGCGTTATTGGTTCTAAGCAAAATTATTGGTTCTAAGTAGTTTTTAGGTGGTACCTAGCATCGTCGATGTAGTTGATATGTTGATACCGGATTGTATGTATACATGGTTGAGCGTTGAACACCATTTGAAGTCCCAACATCTCTCTGGTTAGAGTTTATTTTGGCTATCTACCATACAGAACTGCCTGCTATGCGTCTCCAATAAAGGGCAGTGAAGAGGTAGTGCAACGTAGCATACATTGAAATCAATCATCCACTTCTAACGTTTGAAATCAGCTATTCATAATTTTTAAAACCTCGAGGGTCGTTGCCGCAAAGCAAGTTTCACATCAGTTTTCACTTTTGATAAGGAACTTCGTCACCGGCAGTGTTGCTCAGAATGCGTGGGTGTGCGACCAAGGCAGAATCAATATTACCATAACGAGAAGTGTACTTTTTGTACCACTCGACTGTCGTCAAAAGGCCTTCTTCCCACGACATTTCTTCTTTCCATCCCAATTCGTGAAGTTTGGTAGAGTTGATCGTGTATCGCAAATCGTTAAATTTGCGATCTGGGACGAATGTGATCCACTTATCTTCCTCTTCGTGCCTGTTGAAGATCTTGAGGAGCGTCTTGGCGAAATCCAAATTGGAAATTTCATTCTTGCCACCAATGTTGTAAATGTGTCCAACTTGTCCCTTGTGGAGGATGCAGTCAAAGGCATTCGCAACATCCTTCACGAACAAAAAGTTGCGCGTGTTGGACCCATCGCCGTGGATGGTGAGGGGCATGCCCTTCAAGAGCTGATTGGTAAATTTGGGAACCAACTTTTCGGGGAACTGGTGAGGACCGTAGACATTGTTCCCGCGAGTGATGAGTACGGGAGCTTGAAGGACCTAAAGTAGCTCTTGACGAGGAACTCAGCACCAGCCTTGGTGGCAGCGTATGGATTCGTTGGCTCGAGGACGTGATCCTCCATCATGGGATCAGTGTCAAAGTCTTCACCTTCGCCGTAGACTTCGTCCGTCGAAACGTGAATGAAACGTTTGATTGTTGGACAGCACTTGGCACTCTCCAACAGAACGTGAGTTCCGTAAATGTTGGAATGAGTAAAGGCGAATGAATTTCCGAAAGAATTGTCGACATGCGTCTGAGCGGCGAAATGCATAATGGTATCGATCTGCTCCTCCTTCAGTACGTAACTAACAAGATCAGGAGAACAAATGTCACCCTTGACAAACTTGAAATTCGGCAAACCTTGAAGCTCGTCAAGATTGGCAAGACAGGAACAGTAATCGAGCTTGTCATAGACGACAACATTGTACTCTGGATACTTTTGACAAAGCAGAATTGCCACATGGGAGGCGATGAAACCTGAGGATGATTCATGGCGACACGAGTGGATTCATGGTGTTCGGTTATCGTGATATGATGATTGAGGTTAGATAGTGTAGTACAAATGTTGTGAAACTGAACTATGAACTATCGAAGTACAAACAAGATGTGTATATCCTCCACGAATCACCGGTAATTGCATTGCAACCATTACATTCAGTCACGAGTCAAAAAAGCAGTGAACAACAACTATCAGCATCAGGCATCATCAGAGCAGATGAACTCCATGGCAATAGTCATGCATATCGTAATGCACCCTCGATACTAACAAGAACTCGGATAACTCTTGCATCAACTCAAATCTGAACACTTACCGGCTCCACCAGTGAGAAAGATGTTCTTAGGGACGTAATCAGTCGACATGATTGAACGATTAGATTGGATTGGATTGGATTCGGAATGTTCAAGACTCAAGACGACAGTTACACTGGTACAGACACTTAGTGCTGGCGTAGTAACGAATAATGAAGGATTGAGAACAAGACAACGACGAGGTGAATGTTATCACGATATCACGATATGACTGTCTCGAGTCTTGAAAGTCCAGACTCCAGACCAGAGACGGGAATTTCAAACCCAGCCCACCCAAACCCACGGCCCACCCAAACCCATTGGGTTAAGGGTGGGTTTTGGGTGAGCTCAGGATTTCATGGGTGGGTCTGGGTGGGCCGGCAAATCATAGCAAAAAATGACAGTAGATGTTTGCTACCGGTAGTAGTAGAACCATGTACTCCAGGACTGGCTACTGGGTTTGGGTGGGTTTGGGTTGGTCTTGGTAGATCGTATGGGTTCTGGGTGGGTTTGGGCTGGTACTTCCGTGAGCGTAGCTTTACGTGGGTACCCATGGGTTTGATGTTTTCAGAAATTCCCGTCTCTGCTCCAGACCGATTCGATGTATGGGAGATATAACCATCGTTTTTTTTCGTACGTACTCCAGTACACGTGCATGAATCTAAAATTGTAAATATGTACTGTCGCAACGACACCGCTACGATGACTCTTCATTCTTCACACTCTCAACTCTCAACTCTCCAACGGCTACATGTAAGTTTCATATCCTACTATATTATAAATTAATTGTGTGCGTGTG
>JAKSYS010000528.1:0-43764 GCA_022925895.1 Fragilaria crotonensis | reverse complement strand
TCGTGGTATAAAAGGTCGACTCGCACGACCAGATATGATCCGAGTGGGACCACGTCCAGTATCAGTAATTCGCTGTACGGTATTTACCGCACGGGTTCAAAATAAGACCGTATCGATCTCACCCTGCTATCGCTTCTCCTTTGCTCGTTTTGCGCTTTGAAAATTGGTACATTCACCGTTAGCCAATTCCGAGTTACCCATAGTGGCTTATGCATATGTTCGTGTTCTTCACGAAGTAATAGTTCGCGGACTCTCGGTTCATATTGAGACGCTTGCCATATACTTCTCGCAGCTGCGCTGAAATCTCTCGCTTTTCCTGCATGGCACGGTCTGCTGCGTCGCTCCCGTGTAACTCTTCGTTCCTTATCTTCCATAGCTTTTGCCATTCCTTCCATATCAAACAAATCAGTTTAGTTTGCCATCGGTGACCGCTGCGCCTGTCCTGTGCCTCGTTGGGACCGCAACCTTGCATAATGGTCGTCTTGAATCCGGCTCCATTCCGCACTGAACTCCTGTTGATCGTTGGCGCCAACCGATCGAATTTTTGCTGGGTGATCAACGCTCGAACATCAGTGGAAAAGAAAATTGGCGATGCTTGAAACTCGACTTCTCATTTGTGACCATCCAGTCTCTTATTGTTTGTTCCATAAATTGCGAAGTAATGGATTTGTTTCTTCTTTAGCGTGGAACTCATCAATGATGTGATGAAAACTGTCCCTCCAATCCTGACGACTTGCGGCCGTACACTTAAGGATATGGTCCCTGGTTTCCCGGCATGTTCCACAACCTGGGCACATTCGTGTTCTGCTTTCTTGCTTGTTTAAGCGTTCAAGAGTGGGTAAGCACTCGTGTACCAGTTTTGTGATGTGTATCCGTTTCTTTATCATCTGTCTTCATCGCCTTTCCATGCGCCTGCCAGTTAATCGTAGCCATAGTTGCTTCTGTGTACCCATACTGGCTTGAATGTATTCTCGCAATGGTCCTATTGTCGCCCGGTGTCGGATATCTTGCGCATACTTCAGTTTTTGTTCCTCTGGATAAACAAGAAATGCTCCCTGTATTCGGTGTCATGAGTGCATATGGATGTGCGCGTCCATATTGATCTTGATACCTCCCCGCTAAATCATCAGCGTCGACGTTTAACTGCGCCCGTAGAGTAAGTCTATTGTACGCCTTCTTCTTGTCCTGGTGGCCTTTAACATAGACCAGTTTGACTCCTGGCATATGTAAGAGCATATCGGATTTCAACGAGTAAATCCCATTCAGGTATCAAAGGATCAAGGGGGTGAGATTCCTGGGAAGTGCAGTCGGGGCAGATGCCGCAGGGCCCTGTCCGATCTCGTCCGAATATTGTGTCAAGCATGCTTTGACTATCTGTCCCGATTGTACCGTCCCATGGTTCAATCATGTTTGTATATTCAGACAGCCTCAACAAAATCGCAGAATTGACAGCATGCCACTGCATTCTGCTCGGTAGGAGTCCATTACGTATCCCCTTGATGGTCCCATTCCCGTCGCTACTCGTTCGCCTTGGGATGTGCTAATCATCCATCCGAATGATCCGTCGGTGCCATACTTCGGAACCATCGCTCCCGGCTTCAAATCCTTGGTGTAACTCTAAACATGCTGTATACGGATCCACAAATAAGTCTGTATGCCGCAGGAGATCGACCTCCCATGCATCAAGCTGTTGAACGTAGTCGTCAAACGTAGCCACTGGTAACGGTCGCGGTTGATACTCCGAGACAGCTTGTTGATTATTTCCCATCGATGCATTCTTCCTGCCTGCTGAATTTCCACGGGTACTGCCATATTCGAATCTCCTCTTCGATATTGAGATTGCTTTCTATACATTCGTTGAGTGTCTTCAAGCCTGACATTTGACATATTCCTCCCATTCGTCGCACGTATAATGTCGATCTGTAGACGTAAGCAGGGTAAGATATCCGACTTTCTGTGGTAGTTAGTAACCAAGGCCTCAAGGGTTGGACCAATGTGCCGTCGGGATAGCTCCATAGCGCATTTGCTTTTTCCATAATTTCCATGATACTGCAGATGGTAACTCTTGATGCACCTTCATCCACCTCGGACGATTGCTGAACAGTGATTCTTGACCCGTGAGTTTTGCTTGATCTAACTGCGTTCCTCTGTCGTCGCCAAATCCGATATTGTCAGCGCTCCCAGGTATAATCGACAATTGATTCGCCTGATTTCATTATCGCTGAATCGACCTGATGCTAATATCCGATCCATAATGAATTCATCGTGACGTCGCTCTAGTGGTGCAACACCCGTGTAGTCCAACTGTATTCCTGCTTGATAGGCCAAATATCCACGCAGGGAACTTAACCATTTGGATTCCAGATGCGGGAGATTATCGTACACATTTTCCATCAACGGTAGTGAGGTCCCAACACAGTCATGTACTCGTATACAGTGTATACTCGTACAATCTTTGCAGATCCGGTGGACATATCGCTGAGTCGGCGTTCGTATTAGACTTCAACAACCGCTATGTACATACCAGAACCAAAAGTCCGAGGCCCCCGTCCACCGGAGGTTTGTTGTTGCGTTTTGCGTTAGTTTCGACGAAATTCGGCGCATCACATTTCACTCGCAACAGCACACACACTTCCCATCCTCCGACTTGCGCATCAACCAAGACGTCGTTGATAGTTATCCTGACCACACCCTTCCTCCAAAATGATGACGAAGAACATCCTTTGCAAGCTCTTTCTCTTTCTTGGTATCTTGAATCTGACAACATCCAATTGTGATGTGTACAAACAAACAATGGATGCCATTGATTACTGGCATTCGTACGATTGGTCCCAAGGTATGGGTCCAGCGATTGATCAGTTGTACGCGGATGATGCCAAGGTCACATCCAGCACATCGAGTGGTACCGTGACGGCATCTCCTCGTGAATTCTTTGGTGCATTTTCCATTGATATTGCCAAACTCAAGATTGATGTTCGTGACATTGATTGTGCTGCCGATGGTGGGTGGTGTCATTTACGTGTCATTGCCACGTACTGGAGTCAATCGGAAGAAACAATATCCATTCCACAATATTGGACTTATTTTTACGATCCAGTCACTTGCAAGTGGGCGCATTATGTCATTTTGCAGCATAGCAATGATTTGGAGTACATGGTGGATGTTTTGACTCCAGTGCTAGCCGATGAGGAGCAAGAAGCGGATGGTGAATTGTAGCGAATGAAGAAGGATGCAGCGATATGGTGTCGATGGAGAATAGTGTTACACGGCATTGCACGCCACCATACCGGTGAACGGTGAATTATACCAAATTATGGAGCTGTTGTATCCATCATGCGCACACAAGGTTAGGTAGATACTAATGTAGAAGGAGATTCATCCCAAGGAGCAAAACAATCGCGTATACGCCGATATCTGTTCCTATACATAAGGCTGGATGCACCGCATAGCGTTTCATCCAGCCATTATTCGCACCGAACCGAGAACTTTGTGGAACCAATTTCGTGTTGCGATGGCTGTGCGCTTATCATTGTAATATGAATACACGGAGTGACTATTAGCACGGCAACACCACTGCTTCGCCATTCAGTTCGAGGGAGCTCTACAAAAATTAGCGGATCTCACATGAGAGATGTTGGCGATATGTCATCGCATAGGGCAACCTGGATAAATGTTGGAGGGATACCAGCCAAGTCGTGATAACGTATAACATGACTAGTACCACGGCAACACGACTGCTTCACAATTCAGTTCGAGGGGGCTCCAGAAATATAAGCGCATCCCAAATGAGAAATGTTGCACGTGTCATCAAGTACGGCGACCAGGATAAATGTTTGAGACAAACCAGTCGAGACGAGATAACTCCTCTATTCATGTCACCGGTGATGTCACTACTGAGTATAATGGTTCTGTCAGCACGCACTAATTCGATAGTCCAGGGAATAGAGAGCCGTCACACTTCCATTGCTCACTGGAATCTTGTCACAAACAAATACATTTCCACAATAGCTTTCATCTGCTTGATTTCCACCAAGCACACACTCATACAAGTCAAGTCTTCAATCATTGTCGTCAACGTTCAAGGCGTGCCTTAACATCGTCAGCCACATCATCCAACTGAAATCCCGCATTTCGAAGGAAAAGAAACGAAAAAAATCGCAATCCAATTCTTCTCTTCCGTCTGACCGCTCCAATTCCTTTTTTCCTTTCTCACATGTACTATTCACCAAAACCTCAATCCAGCACTCGCCATCTTCTTCTTGATAGCTGTACAATTATCATACGAATCAGCATTCTCAGATTCACTCGCAAGTACTAAATCACGATACCGTTCATCAGTGGGTGGGTGTGAATTGGCAAAGGAAAACAATTTGTTCCCCGTACTGGGTACTTGTTCCTTCTCATGCAATCGTTGAAAGACCGATGCAGCACGATGAGTGTTGTAACATGCCATGGCAGCCAATTTAATTCCCAATTCATCCGCTTCACGTTCATGATCTCGAGAGAAGGATGCGGTACAGGCACGTCGGAATGCGGCCAGGGACGCCACAACGGCCAGGGACAATAGACCTTCCGTGGGATCAAGACTTAGGAGTAGAATTTCCAGAGTCCGCAATAGTGTTTCGGCCATGTTTTGATGCGACATGTGTCCGAGAATCAAGTGACTGACCTCGTGTCCCAAAACCAGAGCGAGTTCATCATCATTGTCAATGATATCCAGCATGGCAATGGTGACAAAGATCCGCTTGGGAAGAATTTCCGAAACAAATGCATTTGGAACTTTGGTTTCCAACAAGAGATAGCTCCAATTCCCTTCCAACTGAGTTTTCGCCTTGTACCACTGCTGAAAGTCTGAATTCTGCAACAAGGTGGAAACAAATTGTTCCTTAGTAATATCTTGTGGCAATTTGGCTCGTATTTCTTTCGCTGTGGTTTCGAGTTGTTGTTGAACAAAATGTCGTGCCACATGAACGATGGAACGACCAATTTTAGCAATTCGTTTGCAGTCCTTGTTGTGACTTCTTAACATTGAATCCCCGTCCTGTACAGTATGAACGTGAGAACGATCGGACACACCCACCGAGGCAAAGACATTGTCCAACAATGCCTGGCGACATTCTTCTGGATTGCGAGAATCATCAATAATACCTTGTTGGTATCCCAAGGAATAGATGGATACAATTAAAAATGGAATACGAGTGTACTTGACGAATCGGGCCGCCCGGATGAAACGGACACGATGACGTTCCCAAAAGGATGTATATCGAGCTTTCCATCCATTCAACGTTGAAAAGGAACGATTCGGATGGAACACGATAGAGTGAGGATTCGAAGAGACTTTCAACAGTGGCACAAGTCCACCAAACTGAGATCGAGAAAGACGAGACAACATGGTGGATCAAATTGAGTGTGTAATGGATGTGTGTGTTGCTTGAGTGTGCCCCGAATTGAGAGATTAGACCCGCACGACCTGAACATGCTCCGGATTTTGGTCACGGATCGGTATGCACTATGCACTGGACAATACACACAGTAGAAGTGTACATTCGTGCTTTTGATCCTCATGGTTCGCGCAATACTCGGCGCCAAAAAATAATACACACTGTGCACTGTACACCGTAATAGCAGTCACAACCTGTGTATTAGTCGCCTAAAATTATTGGTCTACAGTCTACAATAGTGCGTGCAGTCCCGCTATGACATGTTTCTTGCCTTCACATTCGGACACAGTCAATGCTGCAATGACGACGATGACGACAATAGCAATGTGAGACCTAATAATAGTTCTCCAATATCATACAGTTGCAAGTTGTCAAGCCATTGGCACACATGTCGGCTACAATACTACGTCTTGCTGGCCCTTTGGTGTCATGTTGTCAATATTCATGGGTGTGGGTGCGGAAACACGGACAACTCACGAACTACAACGGTTGTCGTGGAATTCCAAACTTTTCGATACTACAATACCGACAAGCGTGTAGTAACGACTATACTACAGGAGGAGAATGAGGGATGGACGATGGACAACAACAACGACTACTACTGGTAGGAGGGTCCCCAAGTGAATTATGCGACAGTGGTACTGATGAAACCGAGTGAACTCGTCTGGGAGTGATGGTGGGAGGAAACTGTTCCATAAATGGTTTCCAGACGTGTTCATTTGTCATTCTGTTGGTGTTTTTGTTGTTGGGATGTAAGGCTTACTACAAGACGACACAAAAGGAATTTCCGAGGTGGCAAGACAGAGACACGAGCCATGTTGTCTTTCGAGTCCGCCTCTCGGGCCTGCTCATGTGTTGGAACATGAGGAACAACTGAGATTGATTAGTGAGGATTGCAATGTCGACTGGATGCCGATACTGGAGATTGCTGCCACTCCAAATTTCTCCAGATATCGAGTACTCAACTGTTGAATCGACGAGTGAAGAACTGGAAGAACCATTCCCTGATGGATTCAGCATGGATTGGGCTGTGGAACTCGCCAGGATTGAAGAACGCGAACCTCGACAGTTTCCGCTCTCGATTTATCCAGTGCTCGTTCTCAATACTGAATGCTTTACTCTGTATTCGCGGTTTTTGAACCGGGCATCATACGACTTGCAGTAATCAATTGTGAAAAGGAATGCTGAAATCGCAAGAGTAACTGGGAGTTCGACACGGATTGTTGGAATGCCAACACGAGGAAGTGTGATGCGAGGCCATCCTTTCCATGCGTCGTTTCGTTATTGGGCAACGACAAGGCCTTGTACTAGTAGAAGTGGAGCCTCGTGAGGAGAATGAACCGGGTTTCTACATTCCTCACACGCCATTACAACTGATTGCAGGACAACTAGTCCATACGAACCTTTCCGATGTCGCCAGGCTCTGCACTACTGATAGAAAAGTTTTGGATGCTAACGTCAGGTTCTATAATTACGGCATTCGTACTGTGAAGGTCTAGACCAACCTGATGGTACAGCATGTGGCTCAGACGCGTTGTACGCTCTCACTATTCTTCCTTTGGACTGCTGGCAACACCAGCAGGACGCCCAGTTGTGTCGTCACCCGTCAAAGTGGACAATCGTGTGCCCTTTTCCCCCACGAACTGTGGTGAGTATGCTCCTGTGCTCTCATCACTCTCGCACTGTGGTGGACGATCACCAATCATTGCAAGTATCTCTCTCAAGGCATCAACAGAAAGGTCACTGAATGCATTATAGAATTTCGACACATTTGAGGCATGCTTAACGGACTCGGACTCGGACTCGGTCCCCTCAGTATGACGAAAGAAGTCCTGCATTTCATCAGACATCATGACGGTCATGGCAAATGGATTCACTCCTAATCCTGCCTCGACGACAAGGCTCTGAAGGAGAGGAATCAAAACAGCCCTCTGACCGTTGCTAAAGCCCCTCCACATCGCATTGAAGACATCAGTCTGATGTTCTGTGGAATTATTGCATGAATACAGGAGGACAAAATGTAAGTGAATTGTTTCGCGTCTGGGGTCTGGGGGCGTCTCGAGCCATGTTGTCATGACTCATACGCTCATACTGTGTATGTCATGTGTCTGGTTTCGCAATTCGCGAGAAGATGAAACGCAGTACTGGAGTACGGAGTACGACATATGCATAGTATGTCATACATCCGATATCATTCATCCCTCTACTACTACCGGTAGCTATTTCATACCGGTAGAGCGCTTGCATTTGTAGAAATGCATGCAGGGAGTAGACTACAGACTACAGTAGCATCCAGGAAACGAAACTGTCTGCCAATCAGCCGTCAGGCAGAGTGCCAGTACGAGTACCTGGTACAGCTGGTTTTCTGTTCTAAAATCCGGGCGCACGTCCCAGTATTAATTCTACGCTAGACCGATTTCACTGCCAATATGACGTCACGAGGGCGGGACTTTGTCGTGTTGGAAGCAAGGCTTCCACAATGAGATTTTCAAGCCGTCGTTTGCAACATTTCCATTCTAATCTATAGATTTACCTCCTGCAGTCACCTTCCTATGTAACTCAGTGAACCTACTGTTGGTGATAAATCTATAGATACAATGGTTGACAAAGGTAAATATGCTATTTTGACTGATGCCGTCATGCTACTTCGAACAGACATCACGTATGGTCCGAGATTGTCAAATTGCTGGCTTCCTGCATCAACTTGGGCTGAAGCTTTAGGAGATTTGATGTCAATGCGTCCCTTGGCGTCATTGATGTAAGAAGGTTCAATACAGGGATGTCCAAGTCGGCTTCTTTCGGAGAATTGATGCACCGATTTGATGGATCAAACACAACAGGAGTGTTCAGAGTCACATACAAGAACACATTCTATTACTACTTCACAGAGAAATCAAGGCAGATACGGTACCCATGTCCACTTAACAGTGCATGGAACGAAAAAGTAATGGAAGCAGCCGCAAATGTGCTAGTCATTCCAAGCACAAGATCAAGACCCGCTCGACACAATGATAACTACACCTGTCAACACGGAGGCTACAACGGGAGGAAGGATCGGAGACATTGTTGAGCAATCACCGAGCAAACGAGCAAGGATAGGAGATACTGTGCGGCCGCTGTAATGATTGCTGCTGATGCTTCTAGCTCAAGTTACTGGCCATGTAGCCCAGAGGCATACCGAGTGTTCAAACCACCAAAGAAACATGGGACAACGAATTGCGAGGATGGGAATGATACTGATTTCGATTCTGAAACTCCAATGGAAGCACTTCAGAGAAGGATTGTACTGCTTCAAAGCGTTCATGAGGAAGAAAATAATTGGAGGAATGTTGTGCAAGGTAGAGATATCGACAACGTGTGTACCAAAGCTGAGATATGCGCTGTCAGGCAAAGGGCGACGTTTCTTTGTTATGCGTACCGATTGGCTCTTGCAAAATGAATGAATGGACGTGGCAAGACTGTTGCACTGAATCTTGTAAGGTATTGAACACTGTTGGTATGACGCAAGCAACCTTCTATAAAACCATCGCAAATTGGAACATTGTGTTCCGTAATTTTGAATGCTTCCCAAACCCAAACTTGTCTGTTCAGTGGAAACGACCTCTTCCTCGAGTTCTCGAAGTGTTTCCATGCGCAAAGGAGCAGATTGTTGCATTTGGCGTCGAGAACTTGTCACATCTTTCAATTGAAGCAGTCTATCAATTCGTTCATTCGTCTGTAATCCCAAGGCTGGCTGCGTTGTGGAAACGTGAATCGGTAGTAGACGAAGATACTGCAGAAACGTCAACATTGAGTACAAGTACTACAGCCATTAATCCTACTAGCAATCCTGTCGATGTCGATCAAGATGAGGATGATATTGCGCTATTCCTTCGCGCACATAGACTTAAAAACATGAGCTTCACAACAGCATGGCGCTGGATGCGATTACTCGGATTCAAGTATGATACGAGAAGGAAGAGCTTCTACGTCGATGGCCATGAACGTGAAGATGTTGTCGCACATCGAAATGCATTCTGCAAGAACTACCTTACCGTGCTTGAGCCACGTTGTCGGCGTTGGATTCAGCTTCCACTCAGTGAAGCTGCTACGATCAAGACCTTAGACACAGATTTCGGACATCATTACTATGATATTATATCTGATGAGACTCGGGTTGAGTTTCACGTTGACTATTGGAAGAATTGCATATCAAGAATCAAAAGGGGAGAAGAGGCAGCGCGAGATGTTGAAGCAAAACAAGCATACGAGTGTCATCATCAGTCAGGCCCTTGATGATTATTGGTCAAGATGAGTCTGTCTTCGCGCAGTATCTACTGTCCTCCAAACAATGGGTTGGGCCAAAAGGACAAGTGCCACTTCTGCCCAAGTCGGAGGGCGATGGGTATATGCTTTCTGCGTTCGTGTCACGCGAATTCGGCTTTGGCAGGCAGATGACAGAGGATGAGTTACAAAGAGTGAATATGGCAAGGCAAACAGCAGCTCTCGGCGGTGGAAATTACCTCGATACAACAGCTGCGATGGAAATCTTGGGAACAACGAGGAAGCCGATTTTGTTGGAATCCCCCTTCGTAAAATACTTGTTCATCGGAATCAATAATCAGGGTTATTGGAATTCATACCACATGAGTCTTCAGCTTGAGGATGTGGTTGATTGCCTACGAATCCTATATCCAAGCTTCGATTTTGTATTTTTGTTCGATCATTCTCAGGGACACGCTCGCAAACGTGATGGTGCACTCAGTGCGATCAACATGCAAAAGAACTTTGGAGGATCAAAACAGCAGATGAGAGACACAGTCATAATGTCACAAGAGGGTTATCTGGGCACACACTCACCAACCCTGGGCATCGGAGACACACAGTCAATGGTATTCAATACTGACGACTGTGGCCCATGGTATTTGACACCAGAGCAACGTGACTTACAACGTCATGATCGAATAATGGGGAAAAGAAGCAAGCCAATTGAAAAAACAAAGAAGACCCTTCTTGAAGAGCTCAACGAAAAGGGTGTGACGCTCCAACAAAAACGCGGGTACACTAAAGCCGAACTTCAGGAATTGGCAAGAAACAATTCAATCGAAACTCACAAAGAAGTCGACAAAATCCTATCTGGATGGGAAGGAAAATCTAAAGGCATGCTACAAGTTCTGTGGGAAAGAGGACTGATTGATCCAAGTGAGTTAGATAAATACACTGTCGACGGAAAGAAAGACACAATTTCAGGGAAGATTGACTTACGGTATTCCCTACGCCATCTCATCGCAGAGTGTGCTGATTTCAAGGATGAGGAAACGGCACTTCAGTACCTTGGATCTCAGCTGGGCATCACGGTACTTCTAACACCAAAGTTCCATGCCGAATTAGCAGGGGAAGGCATTGAATTTTGCTGGGGTCACGCAAAGGCTTTCTACCGACGGGTTCCTGTATCTCAAAAGAGGGGACGAGAGAATTTCAAACAACTTGTGAGAGATTCAACGTGTTCAATCAAGGAGTTGACCAAAGAAAGGATGGGAAAGTTTGCTTCGAGAGCACGCGCATATATTTGTACTTACCATCATCTTTTTTGAGAGTCAGCAGAGAATGAGGCAGCAAGGTCGTACCCACAACTTCATCGCCACAAGTATAACAGAAGATCAAGGACTTCTGTACTCCGAAATCCAACGCCTGATGAAATTGTTCAAGTCTCACAGGTGTGCATTGGACTTCGATCGTGGCTTCGTCAACAGTGCACTCAAAGAAGCAAAGACAAGAAACGAGGAGGACGAGGTGTGATCATCATGTCGACAGAGATGGATTTTTATGGTCGCAGGAGACAGCTGCTACTAAAACTTGATAAAGGATATGGAAATAATATGCGTGCATGGTACGAATTGTACACAACCTACGTTCGGACGCTTCAACGAAAAAACCAGCTGTACAACTACTATCATACCACTTTCACACTTCGGGTGTCGGCGGGTGCACCGCTCAGTCTGCAGGAAGATAAAGGATCGCCACTGTCACACCCATTAGATGTCGCCCATCCTTTATTTCTCATCACTGATCAACGCAATCGACATTCAAACAATACGCCATCTCCATCTCACACGCACAAAGAGCAGTACTCAGTATGTGGTACCGGTATACGTACCAGTTAAAACATCAGGGAAAGAGTCGTTGGATGATGATGCTTGGATTTGAGAAATCTTGAACGGAAAGGATCCTACGGCATTACGATTGATTGATGTTGATGCCAGTTTCAATTTAGGAGAACAAAACGTGAGATTCTATCCATATGATGATGCATCCAATGTGTGATATTTTCCAAGGTTTCCAAATTCGAAACGACGTTGTTTATCCAAACGCCATTCCTATGCACCTCATACACACAAACTGGTTCTCTCCATGTTCAATGGAGCTAAATACCTTACATTCCGATTTGTGGCATTGACGGTGTTGGCACGAGATGAAACGGACGCCGTAGAGGACGTCCGAGATTCAACAGCGTCACCATCGTGAATCGACTGCTGTAAAGCGATGGGTTTCATGGCGACGAAAGTCAGGGTTCCACCTCTGGAAAGGTGAAGTTTATGTGATGGATTGGATAAATGAAAGGGTGGAGTTGGGGTAAGGGCGTCGAGTTTCAAGAGTATAGTTATAGTACCCTGAAACTGGGAGAGTGACAAAACGTTGTTCGTTGTTGCCAGTCCGCTTCATTTTGAATCGAATCGTGCAACGTTTTTAACGGTGGAGGTATCCAAATTTTCTGTCAGGTTGGAACTGCGAACGGCTTTTTCGACGATGACGGGGCTGTGACGGGAGGCGTGGAATGCACTGCAGCAAAGGTTCCAAGCTTCTGAAGCTGGGTTATTTTGATACCGTGGGAGAGAACTCATTACACCGCCCCGAATCTTGGCAAGTCATCAGGGTTGTGGTACGCAAGTTGTCGAAGCACTCCCACTTCTTGGCTTGTACCCATGGCAATGCAGTCGTTGTTCGCGACGTATTGAAACGCGGCACGATGGATGTGAATGACACGACAAGCCATGGCAGAATTGCACTCATACTAGCGAGTGAAATGGTCACCCGCACGTTGAGTGCGACTTAGTCAAGCTTGCGAATTTTGGAAAGCGAATGCCAAGGATTATGCTTGTTGAGCCCCCCTATTTTCACAACGCTCGCGAATTGTTCAAGCATGATGTGGTGGACGTGACTGCCACGCATGACGACGGTCGTGCTTCTCTCGACATTGCCGGTGCGCGCCAAGGTAGTCGTGAATACCAAGAGCGATGATGGAAACCACGGCCTTGATCCTGGAGAGTGGATAGGGTCATTTGGGACTTGTTCGCTGATTGTTGAAGCTTGCCATGATGGATATGAATGCCGTTGCTTGATTCAATGCGAATAGCTTTTGTGTGCCATTGACGACAGCCATCTGAGATGTGTTCGCGACTTATAGAAGCGCCCGACCGTGGCTTTGAATGCCACTAATACCATCGGTCGCACATCCCTGTTATATGCGAGTGATGACGGCCATTTGCAAATTGTTCGGGAGTTATTGAAGCACGCAGTGGTTGTTGCGAATGCCAACGATGATGATGGTTGCGCTGCGCTCCGTTCTGCTCGGCAAGCGAGAAGGATCACGTGGAAATTGTCATTGAATTATAACAACACGAAAGGGTGGACGTGAACATCAGAAATGATGACAGTCGCGAGTTGGTTCCATGATCCATGATGCAAAATATCTAACTACGGTCACTCCAGATTTTTAGGAAGTCGAGAACTCAAGACTGGAATCGATCGATCAACAGCCATTCCCTGAAAACTACCTCTGAATAAGTCTCGGGTTAGATAGCGAAACTTGCCAGGATTGAAGAATACGAGGCTAGAACGTTTCCCCTCTCGATTTCAACAGCGCTCGTTGTTAATACAGTTTTGTTTACTCTTTATTCGCTGTCGCTGAACCATGTCATTGTGCAGAAAATTGCATTCCTCCAGATTATTGCCCAATATACCGGTCGCCTGTTTTGGTCAAAGGGATCGGTTGTTGAAACCACTTCGCTCGCTTCAACACGAGACGCTACGATCACTAATTTGTTTGCCTTACTGCCTTACACATCAACACAAGCCTCAGATCGTAACAATGCCAACTGAATTCATGATCTCGTCGATGGCCTTTGGCGCTTTGGTTCAGTGCCATGATTGCTGTATTGCAAATTATTAATGCATTCTGGAGGAGAATATATCGTGTGTTGTAATAGTTCACTCGGCACTAGCACTAATACATTTCGACAGGCCTTATAGTCAATATGTTATTTGAAGGTAAGTGCTCGAGCACATTCACCATGCACTAGGCCATGAAGAGAATGCCGGCAACGTCATTAGGACTTTCATCCGTATGACCACTGTTAAGTGAAGACGACAATGTTGAAACAGAATCAGGTCCGCCCCTGACAACAATGTCTCGGGTCAACAAAAGCATTGCTCGCACAGCGTCCAAGGGTAGATCAGTCAAGATAGTGAGCAAGTCCGACACATTCGAAGTGTGCTCTTGGGAGTTATCATGATGGGTAAGGTTGTAGAGAAATCCCAACAGCATGTTGGTCCTTCCGAACGGATCAGCGTGTGGCTTTTCCAAGAGGGACTGAAGATGGCCAACCAACATCGTCTTTTGAGAACGAGTTATGCCATTCCAGACAGCATGGAAGGCATCACGATTGATATCTGTGAAATGAAATGAATTGCCAAATAGCTGAGCGGTGGTTGCCCAAAAGGACGACAGAATAGCACCACACTGTACTTACCGGAAAGGACAGGAGGCAAAGGCTGGTCGGATGCCATTTTCAAGATATTGTTGATGCGATATGCAATTCATGGCCATGAGTAGAGTGGTGAGATTTGAAAAACTCTTGAAAACTAACGAATCATGCACATGTATCGATGCATGCAACCTTTCCTTGCATGGAATAAATATCTTACATTCATCGACGACTTGGTGGTCCGATTCGTGGCCTTGACGGTGTCGGACGAAGACGAAACCGATGCCGTAGAGCTCCTCTGAGGTCGTGCAACATTATCATCGCTCATTGACTGTAAAGCAGTGGGTTTCATGGTGATGGATCGAGTGTTCTGTTCCGACTGCCAACTGATAAATTTATGCGATGGACTGGATGTTTTTGCTCTTGACGGACAAAACGGAGTGTGATTCGTTCCGAAACTGTTCCGTTCCGAACGGAAAATAAGGTATCGAAATTGGTGTCAGGTGAGAATTGCCATGGTACGATGATGATGATTTTGATGATGATGGTGATACTCCGTGTAGGGTAGTTTACATACAGGAAATTCCGGATGGTTCTTCGAGAGTCACATCTTGACATATTCAGCATGGATTTTATTGGTGTTAGTTTGTCATACTGGAGGCGATGACTTAAAACTCCGATAGGGCGTACGGCTTGTTTCATCCTGAGCCTGCACATCGTGGAAAGACGTAGGCTCAGTACATCAAATAAATTAGTTCACCCTCAAATATGCCGTACAACGGTGTAGGTACCAGGATGTACAGACGTCGTACGGACGGGTTCACAAACCAAAGATTCAGACTGGTCTCTCGCGTGCGTTTTTGTCTTCCAAACTCAACACCGTGACAATGGTGTCCATGCGTCGGCATCTCTTTCACGAATGAGCTGTCACGCCAGATTCTCAGAATAGCCAGCAGTTGGATGTGAATGCAAAGAATGACCATGTTCCGATGCCCTTGATCCTGGCAAGAGGAATTGACCGGTGGAATTGAATGCTAAACCTAGCGCATGATTGCGAGTGATGAGGGGAATGCTGAGGTGGTTGTCAGGGTCGTGTCATTCTGGTACGCGAGTTGTCGAAGCACTCCCTCGTCGTCTTGGCTAGTGCATGTGAATGACAAGACAAGCCATGGCAGACGCGCGCTCATGCTGGCGAGTGAAAATGGTCACCTGCGATTTGTGCGCAATTTATTGAAGCATACGACTGTGGATGCGAATGCCAACGATGATGATGGTTGTACCGCCCTCTGTTGGGCGAATGAGAAGGGGATACTTTCAAGTCTCTCGCGAGTTGTTGAAGCACAATGTGATGGACCTGAATTCCGCGCATGACGATGGTCGCGCATCTCTCGTCATTGCCAGTGCCTGGGGGGGGGGGGGGGGGGGGGGTCATTTGGTTGTTGTTTCTGAGTAATTGATGCACACTAGCTAAGGTTGTCGTGAATGCCGAGAGCGACGATGGAAATCACAGCCTTGATCCTGGCGATTGGATACGGTCATTTGAGACTTGTTCGCTGATTGTTGAAACATGACATCGTGGATATGAATGCCGAAGATGTAAACGCGAATACTGCCCTATGTGTGCCATTGATGACGGCCATCTGAAAGTTGTTCCCGACTTATAGCACCACCCGACCGTTGCATTGAATGCCACTAATACCGTCGGTCGCGCAGCCCTCATATGTGCGAGTGATGACAGCCATTTGCAAATTGTTCGGGAGTTATTGAAGCGCACAGTGGTTGTTGTGAATGCCAAAGATGATGATGGTTGGGTTCCGCTCCGATCGGCGAGTGAGGAGGATCACGTGGAAATTGTCGGCGAATTATGAAAACACGAAAGGGTGGGTGTGAACGTCAGAAATGATAACAGTCGCGAGTTGGTGCAGTCCTCCCATGCCATTTCAACTGATCGCAGGACAACTACTCCATGTGCGCCTTTTCGATGTCGGCAGGCCTTTAAAACTGGTAGATAAGTTTCGTATGCTTCCATCAGGTTCTAGTATCACTGCATGTGTACTGTAGTATAAATTTGTGAAGGTCTACTGACCGTTCCTGATGGTAAAGCATGATGTGCCTCATTCGCGATGTGCTCTGTCTCTATTCTTCCTTTGGCTTGCCGGCAAATCAACATGACTTCAAGCTGTGTCACCAGTCGAGGATTCTGGTGTGGATGAAATCCAGATGTCCTTTTCATCCATGTACTGTGGTGGACGAACACCAATCAACGCAAGTGTTTCTATGACGGCCTCCACAGAAAGGTCACTCAATTCGATGAAGAATTCCGGCACATTCGAGGCATGCTCAGCGGAATCGGTTCCCTCATTATGGCGAAAATAGTCCTGCATTTCATCGGACATCATGGCGATCATGGCAAATGGATTCACTCCTAATCCTGCCTTAACGACAAGGCTCTAAGGTGAGGAATCAAAACCGCCCTCTGGCCTTTGTTCAAGCCTCTCCACAACGCAAGGAAGACATCCCTCTGATGTTCTGCAAAATTAGCGCATGAATACAGGAGGATACAAATGAGGTGAGTCAATTGTTGCACGTCGCAGGTCGAATGTCGCATAAGCATACGTCATGTGTCTCATTTCGCAATCAGCAAGATTTTGCAGCTGATTATGTGAGGATCTCTATGTAATGTAGCATATATTGGAGCGTATGAGATACGAACTGAATCGAACGCCACAACCGGTATCATACGGAGTACAACACAAGAATGAAACTGTGTCTGCCACCATGAATCATGAACAATGCCAGTACGAGTACTTAATCCCAGTACATATCTGAACGAATTTGGGTGCATCTTCGCCTACTACAGTTTCTTCCTCGCCTGCCGAGACGCAGCATTAACTCTCCTATCACTCATCCCTCATCCCTCATCACAGCACTCCTCAGCACAATTGACATTCGAACACAATACGTCATCTCACATGCATAAAGCACAGGAGTACTCTGTATGTGATACCGGTCCACGTACCAGATAAAGCATCAGGGGAAGAGTCGTTGGAGGAGGATGGTTGGATTTCAGACATCTTGAATGTCGAGGATCACAGCAATAAGATGTTTGATGTTGATGATTAGGAGAACAAAACGTGAGATGGGATCTATGTGATGAACCAGATGTGTGACATGTCCAAGGTTTCAAATTCCAAACGATTTTTTCGAACCTGGCGGCGTAACGCCATTCATATGCATCGCAATCAGTTCGTTCCATGATGATCAATGGAGCTAAATACCTTACATTCCGATTGGTGGCCTTGACGGTGTTGGCACGAGATGAAACGGATGCCGTTGAGGCTGCCTGAGATTCAAAAGCATCACCATCGTGAATCGACTGACGAGCGGTGGACTTCATGGCGATGGAAGTTAGGGTTTCCGCCTTCGGTCAGGTGACGTTTATGTGATGGATTATTGGATGTGTTTGACGTTGAGTCAAGTGGAACAGTAAAGTATGACCAAACGTTGTGTTCCATTGCAAAACCGTAGCGGTTTGAATCGAATCGTGCCACGTTTTGAACGGTAGAGGTGTCATGTGGCTATTAGGGTCGTCTTTCGACGATAGGGCTGTAACGGGAGGGTAGAATAGGCTGCTACGATAGGAGTTCCAAGTTTGCCGAGAAGCCAGCTTGGAACTGCCCAAACCTTCAACGCCATGCGCTGCCAATATAAATCTTATGATGCTGCTCGTCGGAGAAACAGGTTTCGAGACGACTTCTCAACCAATTTAACCCTTTGTGCTTAATGAAACGAGTTCGCGACTGCGATGAGTTGCGGCAAAACTCCTGTAAACTTCATTTGAAGTCCAATCGACTCTCACAGAAGAGGGAACTGCCTGGCAATTGCAAGTGTTGACAGTGACAGCAATCATACTTCTTTTACCACTAAGCTTTTCCTCTCTTGCGGGTGTCCAGGTCTGGCTTGAGAAATCAAATGCTACTGATGTCGTTGCTACTTCCACATCCGATAGAATGGGTCAACCTTATTCTCCGATGTGGAGCCTGATTCATTTGTCTTGGTGGAAGAATATGCACTCGAATGCATGATTATTGTGAAATGCCACAAGGTCAACGTGTTGCTAGATGTTCAGATGTTAAAGATCGATTTTCTGTGGCTTACAACTGTTCGACAAAGAGCAAATTCATCGACTCGAACGTTTACTTCAAGTATATCCGAGGTCGAGGAGGCAGGCAACTACGATGTCAATGAGACGCCCCTTCTACAGACTCGCACAACGTGAGCTGCTCCGACTCTATCAACCCAGGCGAAGCCATCGATTCGGACAGGTAGGTCAACAATTATCAGCGTCACACTGGGCCTGCCGTGCAGGACATGACAAGAAGCTTTCGAACGCAACAACTTGGACAAGGTATGGCCATTGTTGGCCACGTACTTGTGGTTTGCTTGTGTTTCGATTGAAGTGTAACGCATTGACGGTGCTTCGAGGCGACAGCTGCCACGTCGACGGCAAACTGCATCGGGGAGTGCAGATTCGTTGCGGAGCCTGAAATCTACACCGTTGTTGAAATAATGCACATGTCTTCCGCAGCGGTTTGGAAGGCGACAACACTAGCGGGTTACTGATTTTGGGAGTTGGCGAGGAAAGGTGCCTCTCCCAAATCAGTGTTAATGTGTTCAACAATGTGCAACTGGGTGGTTATGATTTGGATTGAAGTCCTCCCTCCAGACCATCCGGCGGCGCAGCTGATAGCGGTGTTGGTGATGATGGCGAGACCCACGCTGATGTAGCATGGGCGCACGTCGTTCCGTTGACTGCGACGGCTCGTGCCACTGTCGTTCACGGCGTGTTACATGACGATACCGTTATTGTCACACCAGTCCTCCTGACTGATCCATCAAGGCAGTGCACGTTTTACAATCTTATTACTGAATGTGACGTAGACGAGAGGATCATGTCATGTTGATATCATAATGAAGTGCTGGGTGATAAAGACGACATCATCGACCGAGGCAAGAATGGCTAAATGGAAAGAATCCTTCCCGGCACTTTGGTTCACTGCCATTGCGATATTGTAAATTGTTAATGCAGTCTGGAGAAGAATAGTTTATCATGGTGTGTTGTTATCGTCACGCGGCACTGATACATTTCGACAGGCCTTATAGTCTCTATGTTATTTGAAGGTTAGTGCCCGAGCACAGTCGCCATGCACTAGTGGATGAAGGGAAAGTCCACAACGCCATGCTCTCTTCCAGATTATTAACCAGCATACTGGTCCTCACCTCTTATGGTCATAGGAATTGCACTAGCACTAATACATTTCGACAGGCCTTATAGTCAATATGTTATTTGAAGGTAAGTGCTCGAGCACATTTCACCATGCACTAGTCCTTGAAGGGAAAGCCGGCAACGTCATTAGGACTTTTATCCGTATGGCCACTGTTAAGTGAAAACGACATTAATGATACAGAATCAGGTCCACCCCTGACAAAAATGTCTCGGGTCAACAAAAGCATTGCTCGCACAGCGTCCAAAGGTAGATCAGTCAAGATAGTGAGCAAGTCCGACACCTTCGAGGCGTGCTCTGGGGAGTTATCATGATAGGTAAGGTTGTAGTGAAATCCCAACAGCATTTTGGTCCTTACGAGTGGATCAGCTTGTGGCATTTCCAGGAGGGACTCAAGAAGGCCAGCCAACATCATCTTTTGAGAATCAGTTATGCCATTCCAGACAGCATGGAAGGCACCATGATTGATATCTGTGAAATGAGATGAATTGCGAAATAGGTGAGTGGTGGTTGCCCAAAGGACGACAGAGTAGCACCACACTGTACGTACCGGAAAGGGCAGAAGGCAAAGGCTCATCGGATGCCTGGAATGACGACTTGGTGGTCCGATTGGTGGCCTTGACGGTGTCGGACAAAGACGAAACCGATGCCGTAGAGCTGCTCTGAGATCTTGCAACGTTATCGTCGCTGATTGACTGTAAAGCAGTGGATTTCATGGTGATGTAGCGAGTGTTCCGACTGCCAAGTGGTAAAGTTATTATGAGATGGAATGGACTTTATATACACTGGAGTTAAGTATCAAGAGTAAAGATGGACAAAACGGAGTGCTTTTGTTCCGAAAACTGTTTTCGTTTTGAACGTATGGTGAGTGGGATTGAAATTGGTATCATAGTACTTCTACTGCATGTCATCATGGGAATGGCGTTGACAACATGATGCATAATCGGAGTAGAGTTCAAGTACGAAAGATACGACAGTATATGCATAGGAAATTTCTGATGGTTTGGCGCGAGAGCCACATGCTGACTTATTGGATGGATTTAATCGCTGATGTGTTTGTCATACTGGAATACTACTAGTATCAGTCTGGTGCTTGCAGCGAACGAAACGTCCCGCAAAGCAGCAGTGTCGCTATGGTCTATGGTATTTTGCAAACGAAAGGCGTGGAGCACTGGAGTACTTGTACTCAGAGACTCTCTCAAAGTACCTTGTATGTCATACTGGAGTACTTGTACTATAGACCGTAGTATGATACCCCAATGGTGCAGCAGTTCCAAATCTGGAGGCGTGTGGCGGGTGGCGGGATACGGGATACGGGTGGAGTCGGACTGGCGACGTCGGACGGACGGGTTCACAAATACCAAAGATTCGGATTGGAACTCAGTCCTCGTCTGCCGTAGAATCTTAAGCGCTGCACGAACACGTTGTAAGCTTCACTACCGTAGTAGAGGGGCCTCCTAGGAGCGCTACACGTACAGTATCCTACAGCACGCCCTGGAAAAGGCATTGGCTCCGGTACACAACACAGCCAAAAACACCTTGACCATGTGGAGCAATTCCTTCCGTTCTTCGACTCGCGTCGCCAGTCGTCATTTCTCTTCTTCTTCCGGAGGAGGTGGTGGTGGTGGTGGAACCTTTGGTGTTGTCGTTGGTTTGGCAGCATTTGCAGTGGCGGGATATAGTTTGCAAAAGGTCGACGAGTTGGAAAAGCAAAACAAGGATTTGCAAGTTCAACTTGCTGGCAAGACCAATTCTGCCTTTGTCTTTGTCAAGCCACATGCTTGCAAGGGAACACCAGGAAAGGTTGAATCGCTCGTCGAAGACTCGTTCCGATCGCATGGAATCCGCATCACGAGTAAGGGCGAAATGAAGGCGGAAGTTATCGATGAGAAGATGCATATCGATACTCATTATGGTGCCATTGCGAGCAAGGCAGTCAAGTTGCAGCCCAAGGATTTGAATGTCCCAGATAAGGGAAAGGCAGGTTTCAAGGAATTGTTCGGCGAATCTTGGGACGATGCCATCAAGGCCGGTAAGGTTTACAATGCCAAGGACGCCGCAGCAAAGCTCAAAACGGATGCTGCTGGTATGAACGACTTGTGGTCGAAATTGGATAAGAAGAAGGACCTCATCAAGTTTGGTGGAGGCTTCTACTGTGGTAAGGTTGGCGATATTTACGTCATGAACGGCTTCTACATGGAAATGCGAGCCGCCTACACCAATCCTGGTGAAAAGATTCAATGGTACACAGTCTCTTGGCCGGCTGACTCTCTGTCCTGGGCCGACTTTCGTGGCAAGGTTTTGGGAGCGACCGATCCCGCCACCGCGCCCAAATCTTCGATTCGACGTGAAATTTTGGACCACTACAAGGAGTTGGGATTGTCTACCAAACCCAACACTGGTGATAATGGTGTCCATGCGTCAGCATCGCCTTTTGAAGCCTTGGCCGAACGCATGAATTGGCTTGGTGTGCCTGTGGAACAGGATCCTTATGGAAAAGCACTCTTGACCAAGGTGCCAAAGGAAACGATTGCCAAGTGGGCTGAGGATGCGCAGGTGCAAGTTGAAGGCGAGACTGCTCCTGGGAAGACGATGTCCGTCTTCGATACCTTGGAAGATTTGGATGCTGACACGATCTTGGCCAAGGTGGACAAGATCAAATAAGAAGGAACGAATTGGTTAGGCGGTAGCTACATACTTTAGTGATTTGTTTGACGACTTCCAATGAACGGTGACCTTTGAACCCCTTAATCCTGTGGACTGATACCCGCTCTAGACAACTCTAGTGAGGATCGCGCTCTTTATGCATAGGGTATACAGGGTATACTCCGAGTACATGAACATGCACCACGGGCCAACTCGGAACTCGGAGTTCCAAGGAGTAGGTTTCACAAATGAACGTTCAATATAAGAAAGTGAGTCTCCCCTACATGCAAGCAGGGCTTGGGTATCGAATTGAATTATCACTACCGGTAGTGCTCGTCGCACGTATGCGGTGAGAGCCAGAGCTTAACAAATCCTATTGCCACGTTTCGGCCACCGCCGCTACCTGCCCTTATGAACATGCATAATTGTACCGCCGGGAATGAACTCAATGATATCAAGTACAAAGAGCAAGTTGTGCCATGCGCAATGCAAGAGAAATTTTAACCCAACCCATGCCAAAGTTTTTGCCATGAAATCTCGCTAACCATGGGGCATCGGTCTGGGTCTTCGGTCGCGAGATAGATGCCACATTTTTCATTGTGTAATAATATCTTTAGAGAAAATGAACATTCAAGGGGACAAGCCTTTGTGTCATGGTATTCGACTGTGATATAAGTGAGACATGCTAGACTATGCATACGAGTGTTAACATGATGGGATTGTTTCCTACTCCGAGTACTCTATCTCGTAAGTAGTACTCCGCCCTCCGTGCAACGTATTCCATACCTCGTGGAATCACTGAACCATTCGTAGTACTACAGTGTTGTACTGAAGTACAGTCTACAGTCGACATTCAAAACGCATAACACTGCACAGAGGAGCGACATGAAACATGAACACGAAGATTCGGATTGCGCAGGTGCTTTTCGAGTGTGTCGGCGAGTGTCGAGATTCGAGGCGAACCCAGTCCCGTTGATTTGCCGGCAGCATGCAAGGTTGAGTGACTGGTGGTAGATTTGACGCGTGACATCTTCGTACCAGTTTCAGACGTGGCTCGACATACTGTACTTACGGGTTGAAGTCGTATGCACTTTCATCGAAGCTTCGCATCGTGTCAAGAGAACCGAATGCAACAGAACTGATACGCGAAGAGAAGTCCTGACCAAGTCATACTCGTTTTCGCTGAAAACGGCATCACGCATCATCCATACTGCCTCAATCTTGCGATCACAAAATTTCTGCAACAAAAAGCAACACAGAGTAAAAAAACCAACAGAAGAGATCGCAAAGACTTGTAACATTCGTCAACCATGATTCATACAGAGAAACTGTTCGCCACGGAACTCATGAGAGTTGAAATCTCAAATGCATTGGATATTCTTTGGCAGGGTCGGCACATTCCGGCTCATTATTTTGAAACGTGTCACGGGATTCTCGTCCTTTCGACGCGAGACTATGGTGTCGTGCTCAGTCGCGCTGTCGGTAGCGGATTGCTCCTCTCACACGACCCACAAACGGGACAGTGGAGTTCGCCTCTGTCGGTCGAACTGCACGGTATGGGTTTGGGATTGTCGGCGGGGTCGGAAGAACGTGACATGATTGTGTTTTTTCGAACACCCACCTTGATTACCAAATTCGCAAACACCCTTCACATAAAGTTGGAGGGACACGTTTCAAAGACGCACTGGGGACAGCAGCAGCGCAGAGAAGATCATGCCGAAACGACGGCGTTTTGCTTTTCGCGAGGCGTCCATTGCGGAATCGGCTTGGAAGGCGCCACGGTGAAGTGGAACAAGAGTCGACACGAAGACTTTTATGGTGCATCAATTACTCCCCGTCAGATTCTACTTGGAGGCAATATCAAGGTGCGATGCAATTCCCGAAGTGGAGCCAAGGAACTGCAAGATCAGTTGATAGTCATGGCAGCAGGGGGAGGAGCACAAAACGAGGAAGACGAAGAGCAAGTTAAGTGTTCGAAGTCATGGAGAGCGAAAGTCGGTGCGACCAGAGTCCCAGCGATATAGTATAGTCTCTAATGTTTAAAAGATATCATGAGTCTAAGGTATCAGCGAAAGCAGAAAAGTTGGTCCTGTCACAGATCAATCGTACTGCAGTTGCACCACTGTCGGCCTTCAGTCGTTCGGCAGACAATGGTGAGTGCTCCTCGTAGGTATTACTCATCTACTGCCAAAAAAAATGATCGCACACACTGGAGTGTTGACGCACAGACGCACTCCTGGCTACGGTACAGTACTCCCGTGTTGAAAGTTGAAACTCTAAAAAATTGTCCTGGCCGACTTTACCCGCTATTTACCGCTCAACTTCACCGCCTTGGTCTGTGTCGTCACGTCGTCAAATACACTCCCATCCCCAACTGGTTGGAGAAAATCAACGCATTGGTTGCACTTCAGTTTCAATTCGTACTCTGGGAGACTGGGAGTAGTGATATCATCGTCATTGCCACGCTATTAAGTGAGAAAGCTCGAATTGATGGCGACTCGACGACGTGCAGCGCCCGTTCCACCTTCTTTCAGCTCTACTACAAGTAGCCCAGGTCCCAGTAGCGGAGGCGGACCTGCGGTTATCTATGGATATGGTGACCTTCCAACAACAATCGTTCCAGTTCCACCTTCAGCGAAAGAGCGAGTGAAAGCCAATGAATCTCAAATGGGAGAAGCGACGAAAGGAAAATCAAAGACTGGTCAATCCTTAAAGTCGAAACAGTCGTCAAAACGACATAAGGACGGTGGCAAGCCGTACCGCTCTACCGGACGACTTCAGGGCATGATCATTCTCTTTCTCATCAATCTTTCTGTCATTCTCGTCTTTCAATTCCTCCGCCAACCTCAACGAAATTTGTCCAAACTAGTTTCAGTCCATGACTTTCTTCAATCTGCGAAGCCAATGTTGGGTGTCGATTACGTTGTCTTTGTATCAGCATCCACCACCCACGCGGGTGGGACGTATGTCCGGGTGGGACGATCCAACGTGACGGCCATGGATGCACTCCAACAGGCAACTCGTAAATTGCCCGTATCCAAACACTTTTCATGGTTTCAAGTCGATTACGTGGATGGCATGCAGAGACTCACGAATTTCAATTATGATAAGCAACTGGCGGAAAGATACGGAGATTGGTTCGGACTGGGACTCAACTGGGATGCTGAAATTGCATTCATACCCGATCAAGTCAATGCGCACTGCTTTATCGACAAGTCACACTATCTTAGATGGGAACGACTGGCAATGTGGATGCATCGGCATAATTTCAAAGGAATTCGGGGAATGGTGCCCGACTACAGCGATGATTCAACGTACTTGGAACAGCTCGATCTGTTTCACACGAAGAGTATCTTCATCGACATGACTGATACGCATCACCGTTCCGCGGCACCGGCCATTGCGCTGGAACATGGACATCGACACTATTTTGACTCCAAGCTTACTGCTCATGATTTTCGATTAGCCGCCATTGCGGCGGGAAAGTACTTGATGCAAACATCGGGGAAAAAGGATCAAGGCATTGTCAGCTACTACTTGCCCAGAAGTCATTTTATCGAGTATTCACATCAATCATCCGAACTCTGGCACGGACATGCCAGTGCCTTGTATGCCCTATCAAAACTGCACACCACATGGCGCGATTCTCGATTGTTGCACACCATTACGGAAGGATTAGATCACTTGAGGACCCAGCATTTGAAGCATTGTCCGTTGGCTAATGGAAACCACGCTGTGGAGGGTATGTGCATTCGGGATGAAAAGGACAGTTCGTCGCTCTTGACAAACAATTCTATGTTGCTGCTGGCTATGATTGAGTTCTATGAAACGACTTCATCAAGCGATGCTGGACTTTTCGACGCCATGACGAAGTTGGCAAATTTTGTTGAGGGGAGCTTTATCGACAATGACAAACTTTTCTTGCAGAACATTGTCTTTGACAAGAGTGGATCTGTAATGCTAGATACTGAAACGAAGGAGGCATCGGCGGAGGCTCAAGCTGCCTTTAGCCTTGCTCGACTGGCAAATTTTTGCCACGCAAAAAGGCTTCGCTTTCGTAAGGAATGGAAGGAAATCGCATTTCGAACTGTTGATAAATTGGTATTGGCAAAACTGGAGGAGTTTCCCGACTCATCTCATGACTTTGTCCCCGACCATTGGTTGCTACAAGCGATCTACCAAATCTACAAGTTCCACCGCCACAGTGGAGCCATGGTGCAATACACCGCTCGCTCAGCGGAGTTTGCCATCAAATACCAAGTAACGAAACGACCACTCGACAAATCAGAACGCCTCGATCTGTGGGGCAGTTTTCTACATGATTCTTCCGCAACGGCATCGGCAGCGTTGTCGCACGCCCTTTGCACCGTGTATCCAATGCTGGAAAACAAAAATGCACTTTTCCCGTCCCTGGAGTTGGCGACCAAGTTTCAACTGCAATTCCAAATCAAACCCGAAACGGCCATGTGGATGAGAGATCCTCAACGTATTTTGGGTGGAATGCGGGAAGGACACGACTCCTTGGACATGTCCATCGCTGATTCGACCGAGAACATTTTGAGTTTTCTTTGTATTGCCAGTTTATTGCAGTGATGATGGTTCTATTTTCTGTTGCTAACAAGTACTAATACATCGCGGACTAAAATAACGCAAACAACATTGGATTGGAGGACTAGGATTACATGTCGGTGCATTCAGGCAAAGTCTCCCTGACCGTGACGGTGTTGCCGGTTTTGGTGTGTTTGCCGCGCTTCGCGTTGTTGGAAGCCGGCGACAGCGTGGATGTCTCATCGCGCTCCAGCAGTACGATAGGAGGATGTCAGCGCTGCACTGACTGAAGTATCATTGCATCTGAGCACAAAGGGATAATACACCATCGTCATCTTGCTTTCTGAATGATGTCAAGGCAACTTTGTACGCCACCTCCTACCTAAGAGAGAGCATAAACGGGACTCGGGAGTTCCCTCGACGAGTACACTTGTAGTCTCTGTTAAGAAATCCTCCACTATTTAGTACATTACCACGACCATGTGAACCATCGATCGTCAGAATGTCGATAGAGATTTTAATCTTGTGTTTGATGGATTCACCCATCATCGCATCAGGCAGAACAGCCAACGTTCGTTCACACAGGGCTGACCGTCATTCGTGACTTTCGAGACTGTTCGACGAAGATCCTTGTGGGACTCGGAGAAATCTATCCACACCATTTTTTCGGATATAATGCCGTAAATACTGTATTCTGTATGACGAATGCTGTACGGACTCTTATACTCGGAATAATCCAGATCTCCAGACACACCCAGTCACAGAATCACAAGAGGACACTTTCATAGTGGGCAACGCACAGAAAGATGATTGGACAGTCAGGTCGCTTAAATCCGTATATTCTATCGAAGTCGTCGATTGCTTACTACTCCAAGCACATCAGAACAGTTGAACTAAAAAGGTTGCTTTTTTGAAAATGTAATGGATGTGTGTTATGCTTGAGGTCATGGTAGGGAGTGGTATTATTAGTACTATGTACGTACTGCAGTGCAGTTCAATCATGATTCCAGCGTTTGGGTCGTGGGAAAATGGACATCGTACATATGGTACTACTTGCTTTGTGTCATTCATGATATGTGCTACGATCTACATCATAGGAGGTTTCATTCAACGTATAATATAGTACTCGGCCTACTCCTGTAGTATGTATTATTACTACGGAGTACACTACGAGTGCTGGAGTGTTACAAGGTGTGGGACTTGTACCGCCGTATCCATACCCTGTCTGGACGACATCGAGCCCATTGAAGAGGTGTCATAAAACTCAGCTTGAAGGATCCAAGAGTCCTCTAGAAAGAATCTGGATTCAAATTCCTTGCACCCATAAACCACGATGATGCGCCCCTGTTCCCTCCTCACCTTCGCTTGCCTCCTGGTAAGGACAAACAGTCACAGTCGCGATGGATATTTGTTGCACGTAGTGTTTGTTCTTCACGAGAGATATGTTGTCAAGTCATTTTTTCTCACACTCTCGCATCCCTTGACATCGCGCATCACAACACACATTATAGGCACATGCTGATGGCCAGTCTTCTCCATCGCCCGCGACTCCATCGATCATCTCTCCGTCACTCGGTGGTTTCGGCACTTGCGCAGAGGAAAGTCTGGCTTTTAATCAGTGCCTCTTTTCGAATGTATTTTCATGTGCGGACACTTGCGATTCCAACGGAGTTGATACTGTGTCAACCTGCGATGATCTCCAGGCATCTTGCGATCTTCTTACCTGTTGCCCAGCTTGTCAAGCTCTTGGAGGCGCCATGTTGGAATGCGTCGCTGGCGCATATTCCTGCACTACTGTTGACTGTGGTTTTGCTCCAGCGGCACCCTCTCCAGTTCTGTCGCTTCCCCCATTCAACCCCGCTGCTTTGACGTTTCCGCCATTCAACCCCGCCTCTTTGACGTTTCCCCCATTCAATCCCGCTGTTTTGTCTCTTCCGCCGAATCTACCTTCCATAAACGAAACCGAATTCTGCGCAGAGGAATCTATCGGATGGGTGACGTGTTTGATAAACAACGCTACTACGTGTGATACTCAGTGTGAAAACGTGGACACAAATTCAACATTCGAAGGATGCGTTTCTTTCGACAGTGACTTTTGCACCGTTTTGACTTGCTGTGATGCTTGTGCCAACGTCGGAAAGGCCTTTGCTGCCTGCCTTGCAACTCTTGCCCAGTGCGGTACTGATTGTGGTTCCTTTGCACCCTTTGCACCTACTACAGTGGACTTCCCTTCAATTGTCTCCTCGCTGATGCCAATCCCACCCGGTGTATCGATGATGCCGATCATGGCGACTCCATCCCCAGTCATTGAATCTCCATCTCCGACTGATGCATCCACTTCCGCACCAGTGGCGGCACCGTCGTCGAGTACCACATCTGCTCCAGTGGGAACGGCTGCTCCGGTAGAAACAACTGCTCCAGTGACAAATACTTCGGCTCCTGCTGCTAGTCCAACGACTGGAAACGAGACCACGCCGGCTCCAGTCCTCGGCAACGGTACGAAAACCCCAGCACCTACCATTAGGAGCGGAGCTTTTGCAGAGTCAACTGTCTTGTCTGCAATTCTTGCCGCCATGATGGGATTTGCAGCCTTTTATCACTCCGTGGCTTAAAAACGGTGTTATACCTCCAGCACCAGTACTGGAGGCTCTGCGAGAATTCAACCTGTACGACAAGAGTTGTGGAAGTATTGACCAGTAATTGTGAGGCGAATAGCCTATGCTCGTAATGCGTATTCAGAGTAGGACATAACGGATAGTCAGAGTAACATGGTACAGTGTTGAGAAGTAGGCAAGTTTTCATGTAGTTGATGTGTTAATACTTTGTGTACCGCGCTTGTCATCGTTGGTAGCCCGGCGACAGGCTGGGAGGGCATGACGATAGCGGGATGTCGGCGCTGCACTGAGTCATGTATCACACGCAAAGGAATCCAGCACGTAACTTGTGTTTTACACTTCCGTGGTTTTCTCAACGAGGTCAAGACGGCTTTGTCATCCACCTATTCTTACAGAGGATGCAAGATGCAGAATAGCACGGGAGAAGTGTAGAGCGGAATTTCCAATCCACAGTGTGAATTCATTGGTCTAGGCCTAAAACTGAAGTTCGACGTTTTGGAAACACCGTTCTGACCTTGATACGTTGTTTTCGACACTGATGTTCGGCGAGTCCTGTGGGATTCGGATTCGGAGTAATGAGTAATATCATCACCGAACCCGCTGGATTTGATCGATGAACGATGAACTATGAAGCATGGTACTTAGTACAAAACCTGTTGATTGCGCTACTTAAGAACGGTAGTTATCAGTGACTCAGCAGGGGTTACATTGGTAGGTCTACTTGTGTAGTTATGGAAGAATTTTTGGCGGCGCAAGGTGGAACGTGAATTGTTTTCAAAATTCACAATATCATACGATAAATCGATAGATGCACGCAGGCTGTGTTATTTTGGGAAAGCTCCCCAAAACACCGAAATAACTTATTTCGGGACATTTTTGAAACTTATTTTGGGAACTTTAATTGGGAACATTACAGTACACAGTACAGTGTGAGTCCTACGTGATTGCTACGTGGATCGTCAGTACATTGATGATATCATACAGTAATACAGTAATTCAGTACTTATTTGACCGAGTCGCCAGTACGACGCCAGTCCAAAAAAGATTCGGGCGATGGCCAGATGATCTCTACTGAATCCTACGTATTCTACACGGTTTAATTCGGGAACTTTTAAAATGTTTAATTGGGAACAAATTCCCAAAATAAGAAAAAGTTCCCAAAATAACACAGCCTGGATGCACGACAGTCCAACTACTTATTAGTTAAGAAAATAAGCCAAAAAAGAACTCCTACTAAACATATCTTTTTGGTTATTTTGCGCGCTCAAATTTTCTTGGGTTTTTTGTGTATCGATTAAATGTTTTTAGTCCCACTATTAATATGTGCGCATTCATGGCAGCTATCTTTGATCTCACACTCAAAAGGCACCGGTGTCACGTCAAGATATGGCTGGTTTCATCCTGGACCTGCATATCGTTGGAATGCGTAGACGCGGTAATAAAAAAATTTAGCTGAAGCCAATTTTCCGGTTGTACCTTCCCATCGCACACGACGTAACATCATGCTCCAACCACAGCACGAGGATGTCTCCATCTTCTGCTGACATCTCCTCGGTGTTTCAAGTCAATTAGGGACCCCACTGGTAGAAATGAGTCTATCTTGGTTGTGACAATTGTCTCGTAGAAGGTGCTCGTTGCCTTTTCCTAGACGTGGAGCAGAGCCACGACGAGTTGCTTGAGGATGACTGTGACACTCATTACCAATGCTGGGAAGAGCGAGAAATGAATCAGCCGGCTTCATCAGTCCGGTGCTCTTCACTGGACGACAAACTTGGTCATGTTGAGGATGTAATCACATTGACCGTTAAAATCATGATGACATGCTCCCGTCATGCAGCTCCATACTGACAGTTGGACCCATTTTGAGGCTGTCAAAATTGCTGAGGCCGTTGATACGTCGGAAAGACTGCTACTACTTGACAAGAGGATTGACAACAATTTTGGGTATTTTGGGCGTGGGTGCCTACTCCTAAGAGTGATCATTGATATAGCAGGAATGTCGGTCAGTCTTGGTGTTTAAATGAGAAGCAAAGCGACCGCTCCAGATCCTGATCGTGGCTGCTTAAGTAGAAGGTTGTGAAGTCATTTCTGGAGGCCGATAAAGTCAGAAAACCTGTGTTCAAAGCCCAAGGCAAAGTAGTGACTGTGCACGCTGTCTTGGGATTTCTAGTTCCTTGTGAAATCACACAACTCGCATGGTGTTGTTGCATCGCCTCGCTCGGAACCACCCTGGAGTCAAAAATATCCCACCAGATCATGTTATTACGACTCTTCATCAGCAGATAGATAATGCAAACACAAAACATCCTTGTAGAATTGCTGATCTTGAAGCTGCATGCTTGAGCACACTAGTTGTAGGAAAATTGATGTGGTAAGTCGGTAGCACAATTATGAAGAAATCAGGAGACTCCCAACGCTTATTGGACTACTACTTGGAGATCATAATTCAATATTTTGATGCAAGGAAGATGGGAGACAAATGCAAAGCACAATAAACTATCAGTTACATTTGTTCACTGGCGGAAGTACAAACGTTCAGGATGGCAACGGTTGTTTTCGGTAGTCGTTGGTAGATATACCCGTAGTGCTGTCATCATGCCCCAACTGCCGACCCTTCCAAGCCAAACAATGTCCTTAACTGGATGATTGAGCCGAATGCAGCAAAAGGGTCGGCAGTTTCAAAGTGTATGTTGGTGAAGTCATCGTTTTGCCATCATGGTCCGCAAACCTTTTTTGTGTGTGGTGCCGATCGTGTTGTTTGGATCTGCGAGGATGCAAGGTCGTGTTCGAATTCATGACGTCACAAAAATTTGTACTGAGTCTACACAGGTTGTACTATATGTAAGAAAACAATGAAACCAGCCATAGTGTCGAGGCGGAAACACTTTTAGATCCGTATCTTCGAGCTAAGCCTTCAAGTTGCGTTCTTTCGACATTTCCCCACTTAAGGAAAAATACTGAAACAGGGAAGACCAACGTATGCGAGCGGAGGTACAAGGTACCTATATGTTTTCTGAAGCCGCCGTTGGTTGGTTCTTGCAGAACAAAGATTGGGTGATGTCTACCAACCATTGTTGTTAGTACCTGGTCCTTGTCGTCTTCGCAGCGCGGCTAATTTCGTTGTCGAGGACTCGTTCTATTCGAGGATGATAGTAGAGTTCTACGAAGGAGGATTATGGTACATTAGGTTCGTGCCAGCGAGGTGCAGTAATTCTCCATATGTTAAGATAGATTTCGTTTCGTATCTTCTACATAAAATTAATACCAAGCAGAGAGGTGAGTTAAAGAGGCGATCAACACACCTGATTCTGGTAAATCTTTTACCCTGTTCGGAAGATTCATCGATCAGCATAAATCGTGCCATAAAACTCAGCTCGCAAGATCCAAGATCGCTCGTCAAATACTTTGTATCCGAACTCGTGTCAGACATAAACCATAATGATGGGCCCCGGTTCCCTCCTCACCTTCGTTTGCCTCCTTGTAAGCATGAACAATCACAGCCGTAATTGAGACTACCTGCTGAAGTGTTGTCAAGCCAATTATTCTCACAAAATCGTCCCTCCTTACGCTGCGCATCACACCTTACAGGCAGTTGCTGAGGGCCAGTCTTCGCCATCGCCCGCAATTCCATCAATCGGTGGTGTCGACGTCACCTTTCCTCCATTCTTCGAAAACACTTGTGCAAGTGCAACTGAGGCTTATACTCGATGCATCTTTACAAATATATTGGAATGTGGTACTGGTGCATGCAGGTCAGACCAAGTCACTACTGGATCACCCTGCGATGATCTCCAAGCATCTTGCTCTATTTTTTCTTGTTGCTCATCGTGCCAATCTCTTGGAGCGGCTCTGTTGGAATGCGTCTCTTCCGCAAATTCCTGCCCTTCTATCAGCTGTGCTCCTGTAGCACCCTCTCCGGTTTTGACGCTGCCGCCGTACAGCCCGGGTATGTTTACGCTTCCGCCATTTAGCTTTCCTCCGGATATATCTCTTCCGCCGAATGTACCTTCCAGCGGACTCTGCCAAAAGGAAGCCAATGTATGGTTCACTTGCATTCTGGGCAATGCTGTGACGTGCATCGATGCGTGCGATAACTTGGACTCCGGCTCAGAGCTCACTGGATGCGATGCTATCGACACGTCCTTTTGCGACAGCGTGGCCTGTTGTGATGCTTGCGCCGACCCAGGAAGGGCCTTTGCTGCCTGCATGGCATCCCTTCTCCAGTGCACCAATGATTGTGGATCCTTCGCGCCCTTTGCGCCCACGGTGGTGGATTTTCCTTCAATTATCTCCTCGATGATGCCAATGATCATGGAATCTCCGTCCCCAGTCATTGAATCTCCATCCCCGACTGATGCATCCACTTCCGCACCAGTTGGATCAACTGCTCCAGTAGGATCGACTGCTCCAGATGGATCGACTGCTCCCGTAGGAACAATCACTCCAGTGGCAAATACGTCGGCTCCTGCTGCTAGTCCAACGACTGGAAACGAGACCATACCGACTCCAGACCTATCCAATGGTACGAAAACCAAAGCTCCTACCTCCCCGAGCGGAGCCTTTGCAGAATCGACTGCCTTGTCTGCAATTCTTGCCGCCATTATGGGATTTGCAGCCTTTTTTCAATCCGTGGCTTAAAAACGGTATCATACCTCCAACACCAGTACTGGAGGCTCAGCGAGAATTCAACCTGTACGACAAGAGTTGTGGAAGTATTGACCAGTAATTGTGAGGCGAATAGCCTATGCTCGTAATGCGTATTCAGAGTAGGACATCACGGATAGCCAGAGTAACAGGGTACAGTGTTGAGAAGTTATTTGTTGACGTGGTTGCTAATTTGTAGTAGTATTGTAGGTTTCGGTGTGCTCCTGAGTTTCGTCCTTCCAACATGGATATGGTGCATGGCATTTTGGTAGTTGGTGACGTGCTCGTTCAAGAATGTTTCGACTTTATTGCTGGTGGATGAGGGCGACTGCCTGGAAACGTCCCCTTGCACTGTTTGGTTTTCAGCAAATTGTCTTACGCCAAGAGGTTGTGGCCGTACTTATCACGATTTTAAAAGTCACTACTACAAAGAGTGCATGCCCTTACGCAAGTTTAATTCTTTCATGCAATCAAGTTGATGTATCATAGCATCCACCTGTTGGAGTAACAGAAGCTTGAATGACACGATTCCCTGAGTCTGATCTGATTTCTCATCTATCATGATGTTTGTGTGGTGAGTGCGCTCGTCGCTCTCCACAGTTCATATCATCGAGCCACTGAATAGCCCTGAAATCTACCACAATCATACAGTACCATGGTTTCGATTAGAATGTATCACACATTCCCTTTTCTGTTCCTGTTTCCTACTTCCTATTTCCACATAAAAGTTGTCTCATTGCATGCACTGCACGTTCAGATAGGTGTGTATGTGTATTGTGTATGCATACGAAGTATGAACATTCGAATTTTGATTTTTTCCCGTTGAGTTCTCAGTACGATAGAACGTACTGAACGTTGCACTATAATTCGACTATGAATATGTATATAACACCCTCGCAATATACAATTGTCGCCCCCCAAACCAATCAGCGAACCTTGAGCGCAGTGGTTCAACATCAGTCGTGTCAACTGTGCCGAACTTGAGAGAACAGAACGCAACAACAGAACCTGCAATTATACTACAGTGGAAGGTAGTGTGTTACTTACATGTGTTCATCCAATGGGCATCCCAAGAGATCATCCTGGATCTATTCTACACAACGTTTGGCGCATCTTGGCTTTGATTGCTCTAGTGGTGAGCACGAATGTTCTCATCCGATTCTTCATCACGGTTCCAGTGCTGACCAACGTCAACAAATCTAGGGGCATCGCTTGTAGGACGGAGCTGACACCCAATGAAAGCAGAAACAAAACATCAACCCTCGGCTTTGCCCAAGAAAGTAAAGGAATCTTCAATGGGGCATTGCTGCGAAAAGTGGCCAAGGTGGACTTGACGGCGATCCGTGAAATGACTAGGTTCGTTCTTTTCCTTTGTGATCCGTCATATTTCAATGGATCAGTTGCTCTTGTGGCGTCTCTGGCAGAGTCCAGTGCATTGACATCCCATCCACCCCTGGTAATTGTTGTCGGCAATAATACCATCCAGCCCTTGGAAAAAGAAATACTGGAAGCCCTCGGGGCTCAAGTTAAGATGGTTGACCTGCCTCAGAATTTATTGAGTGCCATTGCACTTCATCGTTCGTCTGTCCAAGAACGTTTTCGAGACGTTTTCTCGAAAATACTTTTGTTTCGACCAGACATTGTGGAATGCGATATTGTGTTTTACATTGATATTGACACACTGGCGCGAGGGGATCTCATTGATTGCATGTACGACATTATCCAAAGATTTCGTTCAAAGCCACAACTTGACTTTTTGGCTGTCGGTAGCCGCTACTACTTCAACAATGGCGTTATGCTGGCGAGACCAAACGACACGACCTTCTCGTACATGGTTGAGATGCTTGTCAATGGTACATGCATGGGAAACTGCACCGATATTGATTATAAGACAATGATGCGACGAGAGGCATACACAGATCAAGATGTATTTTTTGAATACGCTCAGCGCTTCCCGGAACGGTTTGAGCCAGAGGACCCGAAATCGCGCCTCAATCAACGACCAAAGTACCAGCACAATGATACATACCATGATTGCTCTGTGGTTCACTACATTGGAACGCCCAAGCCATGGGAAGCATGGTTTGCAATCCCAGATATCGGTATACCAGTGAACGGCACTTCCCTGATGACGTTACCAGACGAATTTATCCCGGAATTGCTTAACACCCTTTTGCTTCCAGATTGGGCCTTGGGACTCTGGCGTGATACGTGGAATCGTGCTGTGATTCAATCAGTGGCTCACGAAGGACTGGCATAGTCGTCTCTCCTTGTATTGTATTCTTGGCTGTCAAACATGTACGTGGAAGTCTTGGCCGCTTCTCACTTGATAGAGTTGTATCAAATGTATCACCATTCCTCAGCTACAAGGTAACTTAAGCTATTAGGACAAAATGTACAATACTGCACCCTGCACCATGACTTCGATACTGCCACCCGCGTTAGTTTGCTACGCACAGTTCACGTCGATGCTATGACCCCAGAATTCATTGGTTCATGATCCTCGGGAAGACAGTCACCCAATAAATCCGCACACACTGCAACATCACCCGAGAAAGGAAAACCTGGTCCTCGAGCATCCCATGTACTCGCCTGATTTAATGCTTTCGGAACGCAAGTCGTTGGGAGATGCAAGTTTCACACGAATAGGACTCGAACAGCGAACTGGAACTGGGGATCTCAGCAAAGGTGCTTCCGAGACGTGGTGAAAGAAAGGGAACAGTCTAGTTGATTTCACCTCCAATTGACTTGTTGGTGTGGCCAATAGCAGCGTCCTAGTGATTTCCCCTAATACGTCTGCTACTACCCAGGTTTTCCCGCGATGCCCCGCACATGTCATGAATCCGTAAATTGTGGACAATACTGCATCAAGTTTCTTCGTCGTTACCGTCCTTGGCGTTGACGGCAAACAACGGAGTTGTATCCTAGTGCGGATAGAGAGAAGAATGGGCATAATACTTGTGCATTTATGAAATGCCACCGACAACATGGGGCACTGTGACCATCAAATTATACCTATACTTGTGTGATGCACCGACCTATTAATAGATCTGTGATCTATGTGTTACAAGTTAAGGAGGTCTTCAGAACACTTCTATCTACTATGCATACAGTAGTAGAGAGCTTTACAGTATTGAAGTACAGTAAGCGCAGTCGTACGAGCCTCCTCTTACAGCTTACAGCTTACAGCTTACACGGAGTACTGTAACACGAAACTACAGTAGCACTGTATGCAGTAAAAAAAACACAACCTCAAAATGAACGTGCTATTCTTGGTACACTACCTGGTAGCACTGTATGCAGTAGTATACATTAGTTGTACGAACGACGTACTCTATGCTTTCTACTACCTGGTACGGTAGAAATGTGATCGTTGCTTGATCCATCTTCGGGCGGCCGAAGACCTGAAATTCTCCATAAACTCCGAGTCTTGTGCATGTCCTTCGAGTCCTTCATTTTTCATTTGTCACGATACACGGAACAGAAACAGATTCAGAAGTTCGCTTCTTGTGACCGCTGTCCACAAGAGCAGGAGCACATCAACCTCTTCACCATGCACTGCGCACGCAACAACGAAGGCACCGTCCTGGAGCCACCCTACAACTACGCCAAACTGGCGTGTACTTTTCTGACAAACAGCATACTTCCGTTTGTGGGAATCAATCGAGTTCCCAGGACTTAGGTGCTGGCTATGGTTTATGATGTGGTGGCACACACACCCTCGTGTGGCATTTGCCAATGGATTCAACTCAAATAGTATTATAATTCATTCACTGGACATTGGAAATCGTAATATTCAAGATCAGCTCCCCTTACAACCAATAACCAAAGAACAAAAATGTACTTCAGTTCTCTCCTCGCTCTCGTGTCCCTTTCGGTAAGCCCAAACATTCCTCAGGTCATTCAGAAGTTCAGCAGCCACATTGTAATTTCAACTCATGAATTTCACGTTTCGCATCTCTCATCCTCGCATTTCGCACCACAGGCCCTCGCTACGGGGCAGGATTGCAATATCACCGATTACTATACCTGTGTTTCTGCCAATATTGTTGGTTGTGGCATAAGTTGCACCAACGGTGAGCTTGATTTGATAGAAACGCCTGGCAACTGCACACAAGAACCAACCTATTGCTCTCTCGCCGCTTGTTGCCCGACTTGCGCCGAATCTGTCATCGAATACAAGAACTGCATGCTTGCAGACTGTGTTACCGAGGGATGTGATAGTATTCCTACGACGACTACGTCTCCGTCTTCCCCGCCATCGGGAGGGTCCGACATTACCCTTCCTCCATTTGTGGATGCCAGCTGCGCTGACGACAACGAGGCTTTGAGGCAATGCATCATGGCAAATCCTCTTGAATGCCTAACTTCATGTCTTTCCTTGTCTAACACAACGTCTACTGGGTCAATCTGTGGAGATCTCCAAGACGCTTGCGAGTCCTTCATATGTTGCCCATCGTGTGCAGCGCTCGGAATGACGGTGGTGGACTGCAGTAGCACCGCTGCATCTTGCGATAGCATTGACTGTACCGATACTACACCTTCAGCACCCTCTCCGGCAATGCCCTTTTCCCCCGCCATGTTGACCTTTCCACCTTTTACTTTTCCTCCACTCAATCCTTCCAATGCTCACAGCGATGACTGTCAGGTGGAAACAATGGGCTGGTACGGTTGTTTGGCAAGCACGGCTCCGTCATGTGAGGGTTCTTGTGATAACGTGACAGCAGCCAGTGAATTCAATGGATGCGATTCGATTGGAGTCATTTGCGATGTGCTGACATGTTGCACTGCTTGTGCCAACGAAGGCAAAGCGTATGGTGCCTGCCTTGCATCCATCTTTGAGTGCAGCAGTAACTGTGGATCCTTCTCGCCGATTGCACCCACTACGGCGGATTTCCCTTCCATTTCGAACTCGGGGATGCCCATGATGGAACCTTCGGGATCAACTGCTCCAAGTGTTGAATCTTCATCCTCACCTTTTCCTGCAGGAGAGGTAATGATGCCGTCATCTGGTATGACACCAAATCCACCAGTCGATATGATGCCCACTACCACATCCGCACCCGTGGGTAATAACCCAACCGCCCCTAATGTGGAAATGTCAGATCCTTCCTCAGCCCCATCCGTCACATTTCGTCCATCCAATACCCCGACCTTGAGGAATGAAAATGTCAATCAAGCCAAAACTGCGGCGCCCACGAATGGATCCTTTTCCTATACGACAATCTGGTCCGTTCTTGTGGCGACCATGATGGGAGTTGCAGTCATGTTGGATGGATCTGTATGGTAGTGGAACGGAGTGCTATTAGTAGCGCATGTGCGTTTATGGTTGTGACTGTGTTGCTGCTTTCTCAACACTTGCTTGGAAATGACGTGTGAGACAAATCAATTGGGAGAACTTTTGGTTCGGAATCATTCGATACTTTCCTGTCAGTCGGCCATTGTAAAAAGGTCAGTAGCGAGAAACGGTAAGGTAGATGTCTGTGATGGTGGTGATTGTTACGCGAGTAAAACTCCTTGTTATCTTCATACGTGTGTGTGTGCTTTCCCGCATTAGCTTGTAGTCATTTTGGTTGTGGTGCAGCTGTCACTTTTCTTGGAACGGAATAGGCGCGTTTCTGGTCGTTGTTCATTTAATCTGGAAACGGCTTCATGTCAACTCCAATCACACCCTCATGGATTTCCACAACTCAATGCAGTGGGGTTTTCGACATTGTCGTAGCGGAGAAACAGAAGCAGCAATTTGGCATGTCGCCGTTGCGAAGTCCAAAACGAATAAATGGAAGGTTGGATGTTGTTTCGATAGTTTGTCTCATGCTCTCATTTCGTCTCATCTTCTTACTCGATATCAACATTGATGGCACAAAGGGTGTTGTGTGTGTGTGTTGCGAGGTTCTCATCAATTCAGTTCTGCAGTGATCATCCTTCGCATTATCGATGTGATGCGAGTCCAGGAAAGAGAATGCATGCTCCCGGTAGATGAACTCGATGAGTGCAGTTCAGTGCATTCGCAAATCACACAATCGAATGAACACAAACTGTTGTCAGCATGATCATATCATCAGGATTAAGAAGGGTTCGACCAGAACAAGAAACACCGGTACTTGTACTTCTCGTAAGGTACGTGGTAGCACTGTAATCTCTGTAATGCCAGCATGCGAACACGACTCGACTTCATGTGCCGAAAGATCTCTGCAGCCAGCGAACACGACGAACCTACTGAACCGTGTACAGTATGAGTACCTGGTACTCAGAGAACTCTACCGGTACACGTATCATACAGTAGAACGAATACTCGGAGGGGATTGTTTGACACGTTCGCCATGCGACGCCCCACGCAAGCACGTCTCAAAAGTGGAAGATTCAGAGTGATAAACAAGCAAGAAGGCGAAAAAGTCTGAGCAGGATCTCACAAATTCTTCAGTATTTCACTAATGATGCATCAACATCGTTAGAATCATTGCAACTTCGGCAGCAAACAACATGCGACTATCGTCGCCACTTGCACTTTTGGCCGTTCTGGTAAGCACAGACAGATGAAAGTTAGTGAAAGATGCATATGCAACAATGGCATAATGATTCACCGAGCTTTCAAACCTTGCATTTATTTCAGGTCTCAACAGAAAGCCAGACTCTAGGCACACCACCAACAACAGCCACTGATGTACCTTCAATCACTCCTTCAAACGTTGCTCCAGAAGAAACGTCTCGATGGTTTGATCCATCCATCCGACCTGCAGCATATCATTGCATTCCCGATCGCCTTCTTGGTCTCAATTGCGGGGTTCGAAAGTCTGTAACGAAAAGAGGCATTCCCTCATGTTGTGTTTGCGTAGTTTGGAAAAATAGACAAAATGCATTTGAACGTCCTTAGTATTGTTCTTGTACTTGCTCGATACCAACTTTGGCGACTGCAAGGACTGCGAGCTGCTCAGAAGTTCCTTCTTGATTGTATGGTGCGGAATTCGATCTGTTGTCGTGACTCCATTGACTCGACACTGAACGAGGTAACGATCGCATTGTACACTACTAACAGCTGAGTGTTATGGAACTTCTTCCACAAAAAAATTCTCTCCTCATCGCGTAGTAGCGGGCCGGCGTTGCTGTTTTGCTGTGATCATCCTTCTCATACTCAATGTGACGAGTGCCCACGAAAAAGAAAGCATGTTCCAGGTGGATTGAACGAGGGGAATACAATTCAGTGCACCCTACAAAAGGGAAAAAATCTCACGGTCGAATGAGCGCATTCAGTCAGCTGGATCATTTCAGGATTAAGAAAGTTGCCACCAGGTATTTGACTTTGGGCCTATTGCCAAGCACGATTTAATGTGATGTTGAAGTACTTCAAAGGCAACGCTTTGCCTACGGAGCTGACCGGTGGATAGTGTCAGTTTGAGTCCAACAGCATTATGATACATGCGAAGGTAGAAACGTTCACGCATTCAAGCACGTTTCGATTTTCGATACGTCGGTTATGTAACATCGAATCTTGGGTCGGAAGCCTATTTCTGGTATGAATTCATGTCGCAGCATTCGTAGTGCAATCATAAACGCGATAGAATGGGAATGCTCTTACCTGGAGGATCTCACACAAAAAGCATAAACGAGAGTTTGAAGCGCTGAAATTGGAACAGCGAACATGCACAAATCTTCTTCATTCGTCCTTTTGGCCGTACTGGTAAGCGCAGACAGACGCAAGTCAGATAATGATACGTGAAACTCTGTCGAAAGATTGACGGAGCTTACACGCCTTGCATTTGTTTCAGACGTTCTCAGCAGAGAGCCAGACCTTGGGCCCCACAACGCCCCCTTTCGCATTAACTTCATTGGCTCCTATCAAGGGTGCTCCGTCTCCAACTTCTCAATGGTTTTATCCCACCATTCCACCTGTATCCTCCACACCACCACCGTCCTTTCCCATCGCCAGGCCTTCGCCAAGTCAGACTTCGGGTCCAACAAGCCCCCCTGTCGCCTTTGCACCATTTCCTCCTATTCCCTGGGCTCCTACAGCACTTTTCCAACCATTTGCTCCCATTTCCCAACCAACAGGTTTTGGAAACGCTCCTGTTGGCTCGTGGACTTCGCCTCCTGTGGCGGTGTCTCTGCAAGTCTGTGTTCAGGAGGACGAAAGATTGACCGCATGTGCGGCCACTGTGACCGATGCTTGCAATCCTTCGTGCGCCAGTATTGTGGAAAATAGTAATGGAGATATGTCCGAATGTGAAGCTCTCGGCTTGATCTGTGCCGTCATCCAGTGCTGCAACGTTTGCGTCGAAGAAACCAATGCGTATGGTGTCTGCCTCATGGACCTCATGCAATGCGGTGATACCCAATGCAGTTCATCCTCCGCAGAATCAAATGCGATTGCGGTCACGATTGTATTCTTTGCCTCCATGGTAGGATTTGGAATGTGGTGGTAGTGTGGTAGTAGAAGCAATCCCTCGTGTCCACGATGCGTAGTCCGGAATTCATGTGATGACTTAAGACCTAGGTGTACGTACCCTAAACGGCTGTATTCATGCAACGTGCAGTACATTATAATGAATATGCAGAGTCCGGAGTATGCTTCAGAGGAACAATGTACGTTGTAACTGGTGGCCCAACACTACGATTGCTTCGAAGTTCCGAATACCGAATAGACGTACTCGGAGTGTATGCATACATAGTGCAAAACGGAGTCCGGCGTCCAAGTCCCGTGCAACTATGAATATTACGTAGTACACGAGAATCATGAAACGTGGGAAGGCTAACACGTTCAGGCATTTAATAAGCACGTTTCAACGGGACGCGGTTTGTCTTTTTTCGTGAAGTAACATATTGAATCATCAACATAATCATTAGGCCGGACCGCGTTTGTTTGTCTATAGTCCGTAGAAGAGTACTACATGTGCCTTGTCAGGACTTATTCCAGAGAATGATGCGACCAGATGGTGCCGTGATGCTACTACTCTAGGAGTAACAGTACTCCAGAATGAAGGCCAACTCTCAACAGCAAGATCTCAAAAACAAAAAAAAACGACATCAGCCAACAAGATTTAGTTATTTGAACAGCGAACAACATGCGCTTATCTTGTTCGCTCGCCCTTTTGGCCATTCTGGTAAGCGCAGACAGCCGCAAGTGAGGTAATGATACATGCAACTCTTGCGAAGAGATTCAGGGAGCTTACACCTTGCACGTGTTTCAGATCTCAGTAGAAAGTCAGAGCTTAGGTACAACGCCCCCTGTTGCATCGATTCCATCGAGCGGTGTTCCAGTTGCATCTTCTCCTCTTGATTCCACCGTCCCACCTATATCCTCCTCGCCAGCACTTTCCTCCCCCTTCGCTTCACCAGCACCAAGTCAGCAGGCTTTGGTTTCAACAACGGCCCCTGTCTTTGCTCCTTACTCTTTTTCTCCGGTGGTAGTTATTCAGCCATTTGCTCCCGTGTCCCAACCACAAGATTCTGGAACGGCGCCGTCCCTTCCCACTGGTGCATGGCCGTCGACTCCTGTGGCTGTGTCTCTGGACGTTTGTGTTCAGGAAGATGAAAGGGTGTCCGCATGTACGGACGCCTCGACCGGTACTTGCGATCCTTCGTGCGGCAACAATTTTTTCAATGGCCTTGCCGAAGCATCCACGTCGTGCGACACCATCGGATTGGTTTGCGCCGCCCTCCATTGCTGCAACACTTGTGTCGAAGAAACCATGCCTATGGTGTCTGCCTCATGAATTACTTGCAATGCAGTGCTAACAAATGCAATTCATCTGCAGAATCAAATGCGATTGCGATCACGATTGTATTCTTGGCGTCCATGGTGGGATTTGGAATTTTGTGGTTGATGTGCAACAATCCTTCGTGT